>JASFAX010003600.1:0-42018 GCA_030737875.1 Allium sativum
AGACTGTTCAAAAATCTGGGTCGTTACATTCTTCCCCCCTTAAAATAATTTCGTCCTCGAAATTGCTAAGGTAGAAAACATGGTACAAACCTCATTACTTTTCACAACTTCTTTATGTTGAAACTCACCTCCTTACATTTCAACATATTTAATTCCACCAAAACTTTTGGTCTTCCTTCATTTAATTTGAATGATCTACGATCAATCCATTTATATCCAATCTATGTTCTATTAAACTAATTCAAATTGATTCTAATCCATTCATTCACTTCGACCCATTTAACTTGCTTCAGTTAAATTCCGGAATTCAAATCCCTGGGTTTTCGTTTCAAATTCCTTTGAAATCACTTAAATATATACATATATATTTATTTCCATTTCAAATTCAAACATTTGAATATTCAAACCAATTTGTTTTCTTTCAAACAAATTTCCGTCAAAACTTTCTAAGGTAGCAATTCATCACTTAGAAACTCGGAAATGAACACTGATGATGTTGCAATCATCATCAGAATTATCTTCCAGTCACTGAAGTGAGTTCAGTGCTTTACCACATTCAAAATCCATTAAAATGATTTTCTTTCAAATCCTTTTAAAACAAATCTATATTAATATACTTTGAAAAATATTTTTCAACTTCTCAGGATTTTGAAATTCTGAATTCTGGTTTGAATTAAATTCTAATTCATCTCATTTGTATATTTAATTCCTATACAAATTCTACTCTGGTTATAAATAACCATTCCAAGTTTATAATCTCATTTGATTATAAAATCAATATCCAACACATCCATATAATAATAATTCTAGAAAATTATTCTTTCTATATCAAAATAGAAATTTTGGGTAAAATTATTTCATTTACCCTCTTTAAAACAATATCATGTTGTATTTTCTGTTCAAGTGTTTAGAAATTCCTATCGACTTCGTGGCGTCCCACGATTCGACCAGAATTCATAAACCACTCACAGACTAGTCAACACAATATAAAATAACTTTTATATCAACTAACAAATACGCTCTCTCGTATATATATATACTCAACTCATTCTAGGGCACTGCTGACCCTATCTCTAATGAGCACATCCACACAAGCCTAGGTATTCGCTCAACCTAAGCTCTGATACCAACTGTAACGACCCGCAAATCCGAGCTATCTGAGTTGACTAAATACAACACATGTCCAACCCAAATAACACAGAAATACGAACCATTAATAGAAAGAAGTTAGAGGATGAGAAATAGAAAGAAAGAAATATTAGAATAGAAGAAAAACGAAGATCACAAACTCACAGCGGAACGAATAAAATATATTCTATAACATAACTTTTGAAATACAAATCTGTTTTGTACATAAGTACATACCATCATCAGAGTACACATAACATTTGATTCAGCGGAAGTAACACTAAATAACTAACGTTGAAGCCTCCAGCTTCAAGCTCCTCCAAGTGTATCTGTAAAAGCCTGAAACACTTGACTGCCCGTACAAATTTGGGCACCCAAGAGTTTAGGAAAACAAAACAAAATAAACTCTGGGTCAGTCATGGGACTGGTGTGAGTAAAAATCCAACCACTTGTTTAACTTTAAAAAAATCCTTTCAAAAGAAAAGATAATAGTAAGACCAGCCCATACATAAACACGGACGGTTTTTACCTTACTATAACCCCAAAACACTTTGATATCAAATCCAATGATATTATAATAATGTCTACATCAAGTAAATAACCAAATAGTAGAACGCTTGCATCTCACGCTCCACATATATAGTATATAATCAAAAACCCGCATGGCGCTTATTGGAGATTGGATTTCCAACATGACAAGGTATGGAACCACCTTCCGATGATGTATCTCTAGAGGCGAATACACCTGGGTTCAACAAGAACGTCTTGCAACCCGGCCCACACATGACCGACCACTCATTTCACTTGAGTGTATCGAATGTATATCACCAACGGTTGGACTCAAACCACCGTTTCCCGAATGGGCAGAATCGATAGATTTAGAAACAAAAGGAATTTCTCTAGATAGGTGATTATACACCCTAATGGGAGCGACCCACATAGCCATGCTGCCTGCCCGATTTTTGTCCTTTCCCGGTTGTTGAGGCCTGAGGCTACGCATACTTACCATTCATCGATAACACTATCACTTTGAATGCCACATCGTCAGATCCGTTAATCACTAGTTGAGTTTGCACAAATATTCTGGATATTATGCTAAGGGATAAATCCGTTGCAACCATATATATTCATACAGACCAACCCATTTGATCATTGGAAATACTCTGTCAGACATTCGTCCATTTACGTTCGTTCTGGGATTGAACGAAACCGAAGGTACTATTTCTATAAATAGAAAAGCCCTTGCACTTCACTCCGTCTTCAATATATTCAGCATACTTGGTTCGCAACGCTTATGCCAATACGGAGTGGTTCTTCGGATAATAATCCAACCGGTCTCTCCATATTGACAACGATGGTCAAAAACTTCGATAGTCTGTGTTTTAACTATCGAATAAAACAAGTGTTCAATCAACATATCAAACAAATCACTGGCTCTTTAATTAATATTCATTAATTAAATCTCTTTTCCATTTCCTCTATTAATATTTGTTAACCAAATATTTTCAATAATCTTCTTGCCTCTTATGCCATTTGGAAAACGTTTCCAAATATTAACTTCTTTTATTTTCTATATATTAGAAAATGTCCCTATTTGCAATTGAAATCAATTTCAATCACTTATCTCTATCCCCTTTTGTTTACAACATTCGATTTTTATATTTACTTTACTATCGAATTCAATACGTCGATATAATGATTTCAAATTATCAAAATATCTTAAAAATATTCTAACTCCTTAAATTTCCGGAAAATTTCGCCATAACCTCCCCTGTATCGGGAGCATCGGGAAATTTCAAATAGCTTCCCGGTATCTTCTAATCTCAAAAAGAAAAAGGAAAAGCCAAGCGGCTTGCCGATACGGCGCATAAAACCCATATATGAATTAATCATGTACCTTTTTGTCGGGCATTACATTTATAAACTTCATATACCTCATCCCATACCTGTCTAAACCTGTTCACCTGTTTCCAATTCAATTCAACTCAATCCATTCGTTTGAATTAAATTTTTGAATTGTTTGAATTCAGTTTCGCTCAATTATTCTTTAATTAGCATTTTGCCTATTTCACTTCTTTGTTGAACATAACACGTTCAAATAAAATGTTTAACTCGTTCATAACTAAATTGAATTTCAATTTCAATTCTAGTTCTTTTTTTTTCTATTTCGAATATAAATTTCAAATCGAATTTTCTTATTCAAATCCCAATATCCATTCGAAACCTCCTTAACTAATTTCTATTCAAAATTAGTTAATGCTATTCAATAAATCAAAATCTGGTTTCTGTTTTCAAAAATCCTATTCCTTTACACATTTGAATTCGCATATATTTTACAACTCAACTCTGAAATTTTCTAAATAGACAATTCGGATTTTTCCGCTTAAAAATCCTTTTATAACATTAAATAAATCATTATGGTTTATAAACGATTCTGGCGCTGTTTTTCTGAAAATTTGATTTTGACATAACTCAAAATCTATACGACGAAATTCAGATTTTTCTCCTTCATTAGAAAACTATTATCAAACCGGTCCTGACGTTTCTTGTTTCGAAGAATTCCGACTTCAATTGAGTTCTGTATACTCGATTGAAGTTCGAATCGCTATTTTACGAACTGCAGCGCTACGGCGAGTTCGTTTTAATTATAATTATAAATATAAACTTTTTAACTTCGTTTATATAAATTCAACCCCATTCTGATATATTTTAAATATATATCAAACCATTTTTTTTCCAACTCAACAAATATTTCTGATCTTCTATTTCATTTATATTTGAAGTCTATATTCAAATTTCAATTCTAATTCAAATTCTATATTCAAATTCTATTTCAACTATTTGAATTCAAATTCCATTTTTAATCTATTTGAACTTCAAATATTTAAACTCATTTTCCCTTTTAGTCACATTTTGATTCCTTTGAATCCAAATACCATGTTTCAAATTCAATACTTGAATTTCTATTCAAATCTCTATTCAAATTTCATATTTGAATTTCATTTCAAATCTCTAGTCAAATTCCATATTTCAATTCTTCTTTTGAAATTCTGTATTTCAAATTTTATTTTGAAATTCTACATTCAAATCTCTATTTGAATTTCTTTATTCGAATTCCTTCGAATTCAAATTATATTTTAATTCCTTGAATTCAATTCTTCTTTGAAATTCTATATTTCAAATTTCATTACAATTCTACCTTGCAATTCTATTTTTGAAATTCTATTTTCAAAGTCTATTTCAAATTCTCCTTTGAAAATTCTATTTTGAAGTTCTATTTCAAATTCTCTTTGGAAATTCTATTTCAAATTCTATATATTCAAACACCATTTGAAAGTTCTATATTCAAATCCACTTTGGATTTTCTATTTGAATTCTAAATTCAAATTTCCATTTCCTTTTTTATTATTCTAGATTTAAATTTCCTTTTGAATCATATTTTCAAAACACTTGTATTTCTATTTCTGAATTCAAATGATAATTCTTTTCGCGTCATTTATAACTTCGTTATAAAAGAACTATTTATAAACTTCGTTTATAAAGAACGACTTGTTTTATTTTTCAAAACAAGTACATATTTTCATTTCCATTTAAAATTCAAATTCTATTTAAAAATAGAATTTTCTCTTTTTAAATCTCAAATATCCTTCCACGATATTTTTAAATATCATTACTTAAGCCCAGTGATAAAACACACAAAGCAACCAATTATTTATTTTTCTAACACATCATATATAACGATATATATGCAAACAAATAAACAAACAGATAATATATTTTTGAGGAATCCAGTTGGATTCCTCCAACCTGTTTTCCTGCATCCACAGATGTTAGCACATAAATAATACCCATTCTGCTTCGTGGCAGAATATCGCGGTATAGAAGGTCATCCACTAATCATAGCGTGGGGCGTATAGGGTAATCATCCGCTATGAAACTGCGGGCATCCGCTAATGAGACTGCGGGAATCCAACCAATCAATCAACCCAATATATATATATATATAATATCCTAAATAACTAATATATATTTTAAATCAACCAAACAATATTCAAACAAGCATAGCAATTATTTTTAACAACTAGAAATAATTCTAATTAAATGGTGAGTGAGGTTTACTCACCTGATTTTATTTGCGACTTGTTCCCATTTAAATTTCCTTTTTAGTGATTTCTGAGACTCCGAACTCCCCATGAATGATTCGATTCGATTTAACCTTATCACTTCTATACTTCTCCTTCCCTGTTTTTGCTGTGGCAACAAACGCAGCTTTGTGTCGAGCTCAAATCCCATTCAACTCTTCTGCGACACTTCCCCTAGTCCTACCAGAACCCATTTCGACCCACACTTCCACCATCACGAGTCCAATCGCACACCCATCAGAGAGTCGAGGCCCCCTTCTACCTTACAGTGCCATCGTCCATTCCCAGGTTGACCTCGCGAGCGTTTCTGGTTCTGGATTGAGCTTCGATTTTCTCGCTATGATGACCCCTTAATCCACGCCCTTCGGACGCCATCCGAACATCAATGAACCCTCGAAAACCCTCTACCAGTGACGCAAAGATGTCTATCGCGACAGCAGCCCTTGGTACGGCGCCACTTCCGATCCCTCTTCGAACCACCTGCGAGCTCCCCGATGTCCCTTTGCTTTGGATTTGAATTGCGCCCTCTTTTAATTTTATTTGGTGAACTCGATTTGTTTGCAAATGAAATAAGGGAGGATCGGCCCCCTTATATTTGAGGTGTTTTGAATTTCGATTCGTACTGCTGATTTTCTGGCAAAGAGAAAAATGGAAGTCGATAGGGATTTGGTTTGAAATGCCTTCTGCTGTTTTGCAAGGATAGAAAATAACTAAGTGTGAGGCTTGTTTTATAGACAGGAGTGAAGAAACAAACAGTGCGAATCATTAAAATCTTGTTTAGCTTTGTAACGAAGATGGGGAACAGTTATTTCAGCTCGAGGAAGGTGATGGTTGCGTTGTACAATGGGTAGGTCGGCTATAGGATTTTGAAAATACTTAAATAGATTTCGATTTGATTTAATCCTTATCCAATAAATAATATATATATATATATATATATATTGTGGTTCCAAACCTTTATTTAAACGTAACAACTGACGTTACCATATTCATACGATATTCCAAACCTAACGGAACATATTCTGAAATTTAGTTGACAGTATATAATAGATAACAGTTTTAAATCGATAATTTATATTAAATTCAATATTTAAAACTATACTAAATTTTAAAATAGACTGTTCAAAAATCTGGGTCGTTACACTAGCAATAACTTGACATCACGGATCCAACAAAAGTGGTTTCGTCGAAATCCGAGGTCGTTTGCAAAATTTCCATTTTTAAGGGCCTGAATTCCATAGCGACTATTCAGAATTTTCAACTGGACATATCTTTTGATTCCCGCTATGAAATTTCAATTTTTCGGATTTGTAGGAAAGATATGCTCAAATAGATTCTAATATTTTTGGTTTCACTAAAATCCGGTTTATTTTGCACCCGGTACATTCATTTGAAGTTTGAAATCGAATTATCGAACTACCGCGCCATTTTCAATTCCTTTTAGAATTTAAAATAAATATTTATATTCTAACGACGACGTATATAAATATATATTCTAACTCTATTCAAAATAAATTCCTCGTCGTTTTTATTTAAAGTAATCCATTTTAAATGTTCAACCTTCGCTAAAATTGCCAAAATAAAAATTTTAAACTGGCTCGCATTTCCGGGTTATTACAATTCCGACCAACAAATACGTGAAGATATCAAGAGATGGTCGAGATGGAGCATTGAAGACCGTAGATTTTCGTAACGGAAGAACTACTAATAACCTCTGGTCTGTAGCCAGAGATATACTGTGGTTATGTTGTGGTTGGAATCTATGGACTGCAAGGACTTATCGCTACTGATCCATGGGGTGATTCCTTTATTGGATGCAGTAGGAGAGTACCTTCAGTTTATCCTGTTCCTAGATGACTTGTATGGACGAATGTCTGACAGAGTATTTCCTGAAACCACGTATGTTGATTTTTACAAATATACCGAGTGGTGGCAAAGAGGGGCACATCTTTTATACCCAGAGTATATTTGTGGACGTCAATTAGTGACTTGAAAGATCTGACGATGTGGCATTCAAAGTGAAGGGTGGCCAAAAAGTTAATCAAAACCTCAAGCCTCATCAACCGGGAAATGACGAAAAATCAGTCAGGCACAATGACTATGTGGGTCACTCCCATTAGGGTGTATAATCACCTATCTAGAGAAATTCCTTTTCATTCTTTAATCTATTGTCGATGCTGTCCCTTTTCGAGAAACGGTTGCTGATCCCAACCGTTGGTGATATACATTCGATACACTCAAGCGAAATGAGTGGTCGGTCATGTGAGGGCCGGGTTGCAAGATGTTCTTGTTGAACCCAGTGTATTCGCCTCTAGAGATACAGTATCGGCAGGTGGTCCCATACCTCGTCATGGTTGGAATCCAATCTCCAATAAGCGCCCGAGGTTTTCATTGTATACTATATATGTAGAGTGTGAGATGTAAGCGTTCTACTAGATCCTATTTACTTGTATTTAGACGTTATTATAATATCAGACAAGATATTGGTTTTAAAAATGCTTTGGGTTATCGTAAGGTAAAAACCGTCCGTATTTATGTGTGGATTTGGTCTTACGATTACCCTTTTCTTTGAAAGATTTTAACTTGTGTGATACCTTAATACTGTGTGAGTTTATCTCACTCTGGTTCACCAGACTGACCCGGTGTTTTGTAAATGCTCGGGTTTGCCCGGGGTGTACAGGTTTAGGTTATCGAATGCGGTGAAGAGACGGGCTGGAAGAGTCCAGACGTGTGATATTATATAACTACTATTCCGCTGTGTGTTGTATATGGGACAGATTATTATAACTGTCTAGTGGTATTGATGTACTCTGATATTGTAAGTTTTATTTAAAGCTCTAAATAAAGTTATTTTTTTATTATATTTTGTTCCGCTGCGATGTGAGACTCTGTGTTGTGTTGGTCCTTCTTCTTCTTCTTCTATTCTAATATTTCTTTCTTTCTTATCCCACCCTCTAACTTCTTTCTCCTAGTGATCCATTTTCTATACACTTTGAGTCGGACTGGTGTGGTTTGGACAGCTCAAAAGGTACTGGAAATTTGGGTCGGTACAGAAGATCAACGTGAAGTGTAATAGGAGGAGGCCGATTAAGGTGTACTATCTGGTGTAGATGGGTTGAGGCGCGGAACCTAGTAAGCGGGGGTACACGGTAGTAAAGTTTAAACTGATGTGGCTGACATGTTATTCGGTGATGACTCAGCATTTTGAGTTGTCTGCCTTGTTGCATGTTATTCCATGCGAGAAGAGGGTGGTTGGAGAAGGTCATGGTGACTGTTCGAACAAAGGGAGGATCGAAGAATCATGGGTGATGAAGGAGTTGAGGAGACGCAAGTTAGAAAAATAAAGATGATGTGAACTAAGATTTAAGGGGAAGTTAGTTTGACTAAGGAAGGTAAAATTAATTAATTATTACTATAAGCTAATGACATTATATAAGTTAATTTTAATTTAGTTAGAGTTAAGGTTGAAATCCTGATAACTCGTCCATTCTCTAACAGAATTGCACGAAACAAGGTCCATTGGGATCGTGGCGACGGAGGCTTCGCGTACAAATTGGGTTGGTCAAAAACGGAGATAGCTGGAATTTCATATAATTTTAAACGTTGTTTAAAATTTATGAAACGATGCTGAAATCATCGACTGAGAATAAGGTGAGTTAATTCTCATACATTTCTGAAATGCTATGATGTGCTAAATTCATATAATTAAATTTAATTGTTGATAATTGGTTGATTGGATGCTTTGGATGCCTATGGTTGATTTAATAGTTGACGTGAATCATGTTATCATTATTTAATATAAAATTATATGCTGTTATGAAATATTATAATGGCCTGTGATGCCGGGAAGAACAGGTGGGAGGAATCAAACCAGATTCCTTAAATATTTAGTATGCTGTTTATTTCATATTATATATGAACCGATTAAACCCCATTGACTTTAAAACCTGTTGACTGTTGAATGTTGTTGAGTTTTGAATCAATATATAGTATTGGTTGAGGAATTTATAGCAGATAGCCCAAATATACACTATTTTATAAAGATGAATTCACTGTCAGGTAAATTGATAGAATGAAGTTATAAAATTTATTTTATAACCAAAAATCGATTTTTAAAAATCTATTATTTTAAATTGAAGTGTATAAAAGAATTAAATATTTATTATTTATTTAATAAAGTTTACGAGTGATGATTAAATGATATTAATAACGAAATTCTTATATTAATAAGATTGATAAGCAAAGGAGCAGGAAATAACCTAGCGATAAATAACCAAGATTTATTGTTTAAGCATTAATTAGAAATGAGGTTTGTATTGAAATGGATTATTATTTTAATAATAATCAAATTGGAAATCTTGGGATTTAAAAATCTATTTAATGAAGTTATATGAGACCATAAGAAACTAATTATTGTAAAGAGAAGGTTTAAGAAAATTATATTAATTATAACATAGGTTAAGTTTAAATTTTAGTTTTAAAGTAAACTCTTATTTGAAATTTTATTTAATTGGATTTTATTTAATCCAAGTTAGGCAAAATTTTAAAACCTAAGTTATCTGAATATATTATTGAAACAGGGTTACTAGGAATGGCATTTAAATGAAATCTAAGTCAGGCTATGAAATGAAAGAATTAGAATCTGATTGGAGATCGGTTGAGATAAATGATTTTGTGAATATTAATCTGATGTTGGTTTCGACCTTCGGGTTGGTATTTAGGAATTTTTTTTATTGATTTACGATTAGAAAATAATGGAGATATGAAATGGGAAATAAAAACTGAAACCCAAGTTTGAATTAAAGTAGTCAGATGAGTTAAGTGATAAAGATGCGATTTAAATTCGCCATAAAAGCAAACAGATGAGATTTCATCGAGATATGACTAAAATGGGATTTAATTTGATACTGGGAATGAAATATCGGGTTTTGGTATTACAACTAGTATCCATCTTAAGATAAGAACGTTGTTGATCAAGGTCTGAAAGGTAATTAAAATACCCCAACTTGAACGACTTCAGGATTATTGAAGGATAATATTAGTCGTAATGGTGGAGATGTTTTGAGAAATAATAACGTAATGTTATTTGAAAATGTTGGAATATATATGACAGGATTCCGAATTAAAAGGGAATTAAAAAGGGGTTAGAAAATGTGAAATGATATTTCCCTAATAAAGTGAATAAAATGATATTTGCGAAAATATAATGATATTTTCAAGGCAAGGAGATGGGTATTTGGAATGAGTTTATTCTAAAAGGGAAAGGGGTGATGATGGTGTTCAAATAATGAAGCCCAAGGAGATGTCGTAACGATTGTTTTTACCAATGATAAGTAAATCGATTTCTCAATTATAGATTATAAGTAATGTTGTAGCAACGTTTTGAAATGGTAGTTAACGGGGAAATTTGATATGATTTAAGATATTTTTTCTAAGTGTATAGTAAATGATTTAAGAGATATATTAAAGCTAATACATTATTTTGGTATTATAACTGGTATATTATTTTAAATGGCCAAGTGATGGTGGGTAATAAACCAATGGATCTGTTTCATTTTAATGATTTTTTATTTTGATAGTTAAATAACCGACTATCAAAATTTGGCCCAATGTTATTGGTACGGAAAGACCGGGATCAAATTTATATTTGAAAACCATTCCGACCAATGAATACGAAACGTTGAAGATGCTGATCAAGATGGAGCAATTGAAGACCGTGACTCTTCATGAGCAGGGGAACTATTGTTGAATTTCTCTAGCTGATCCCTAGACATATATATTTGACAATGATTCTGTCATAATTGAAATCTACGGATTGCAAGGACTACTCGCTACTGATCTATAGGGTGATTCCTAGATAGTGGTAGGAGAGTGCCTTTGGTTCATCCTTTTCTTGTATGACATGTATGGACGATGTGGGATTCAAAAGTGAGTGGTGGCCAAATGTTCCAAAAGTTGATTATAACCTTAAGCCTCATCAACCAAGAAATGACAATAATCGGGCAGGCAGCATGGCTATGTGGGTCGCACCTATTAGGGTGTATTGTCACCATCTATAGAATATTCATATTTTTACTTCTTTTCAATTCTGTATCTCCCGGGAATGGTTATGTTGGTACCAACCGTAGGTGACAATATATTCGATACACTCAAGAGAAATGAGTGGGCCAGGTTGCAAGACGTTCTTGTTGAACCCAATGTATTCCTCTCTAGAGATACTCTCTCGGCAGCTGGTTCCATACCTTGTTATAGTCGGAATCCAATCTCCAATAAGCTCCCGTGGTTTTGATTGTATACTATATATGTGGAGCGTGAGATGCAAACATTCTATTAGATTTAATTTACTTGTATTTAGACACTATTATAATATAAGAATAAGATATTGATTTCAAAATGTTTTGGGTTATAGTAAGGTAAAAACCATCCGTGTTTATTTGTGGGCTGGTCTTACTATTATCCTTTTCTTTCAAAATGATTTTTCAAAGTTAAGCAAGTTGTTCGTGTTATGAATTTATTATTGAAAGTATTCCAGACTGATCCGGGTGAATTTTGCTTTGCTTCAAATGTGCTCGGGCTAGGCCAAGTATATTATCAGGTTAGGTATCGCTTGGAGCTTCAGAAAAGGAGTTGAAGTTGAGACGCATTCCATATATTTACTGGTACTAGTTTATTTCCGCTGTGTGTTGTATTGATCTGAATGTATACTCTGATGTGTAATCATATACATGCAGTTCTTTTTGTATAAAGTATCGTTGATTTTTTTCCATTCCGCTATGAGACTTTGACTTTCTTATTCTTCTATTCTAATACTTCTTTCTTTCTTCTCTCACCCTCTAACTTCTTTCTATTAGCTTTTTGGGTTTTCGATACTGGAGTTTTGGACACGAGATGTATTAGTGTTCGGATTCAAGTGTCGAAATTTCTGGGTTGCTACAGTTGGTATCAGAGCAATGGTTTAGTGATAACCTTGGCTCTATGACATAACTCAATAGAGATTGGGTTAGTAATACCCTAGATTGAGTTTGAATATATATATATATATATATATATATATATACACACGAGAGCGCGTATTTGTAATTTGATATAAAATTATTTTAAATTCTTTTTGCCAATGTATTTTACAAAGAAGGTAAGTTTCAAATCTCTTATAATATAATTATTGTTGATTTGAATTAGAGTTCGGTTTGATTAGGAAATTCAAATGAGATTTGGGATTGTTTATAACAACCAGAAGAATTTGTAAATATGAAATTTAATATATAATTAAATAAATCAGAATTTAACTTAAACTAAGTTAAATATGGATGATTTGGTTGTATTGTGTATAGTTTGGTTTATTGGATGTTAGTTGGTTAACTTAAATTCGTTAACGAGTTAATAGGAAATTGATTGAATTGGATGCAAGGATATAAATTCCAGTACAATAAAATTGGGAGTAAAACCAGTTTTGAAATAAAATTGAAATGTTTATGTAAAAACCCGGAAATGCGAGCCAGTTTAAATTTTTTATTTTGGCAATTTTAGTGAATTTTGAACATTTAAAATGAATTATTTTAAATAATATCGACGAGAAATTTATTTTGAATAGATTCGAACGTATATATTTATACGCATCGTCGTTAGAATATAAATATTTTATTTTAATTATAAAAGGAATTGAAAATGGCGCGGTAGTTCGATAATTCGATTTCAAACTTCAGTTGAATATACCAGGTGCAAAACAATCCGGATTTTAGTGAAACCAAAAATAGTAGGATCTATTTGAGGATATCTTTCCAACAAATCCGAAAAATCAAAATTTCATAGTGGGAATCAAAAGATACGTCCAGTTGAAAATTCTGAATAGTCGCTATGGAATTCAGGCCCTTAAAAATGGGAATTTTGCAAACGACCTCGGATTTCGACGAAACCACTTTTGTTGGGTCCGTGATGTCAAATTATTGCTAGGTTTCAAATTTCATAATTTTTCGAATCAATATGTGAGCGTAGCAAAGGACAAACGCATTTGACCAGTTTCAGTTGATTTTAATCGACTGGAAAATGGCCATTTTTCCAACGGTCTCAGAATTCGACGAAATTAGTTTTGTTAGGACCGTATCGTCAATACGAAGCTAGAAAATATTTTTCTGGGATTTATAGAGTTTGTATGTGACCCCAGTAAATTGAAATGCGCGTTCAAATTCAATATATAGAGTTATATGTTGATTTTAGCGGAAACTGATCGAAATGATCGAATCAGCTTATGATACATATCCCATTGTGTTCGGAATGGGGGTGAAACGCTGTAGACGACAGGCGGTGGGCCTCGTTTAGAGGTCGTATGAAAAAGTCAACTTTTTGTAAATTAAATAATTAAAATAATTAAAAATAAAACTCTCCTTCCCCTTAAAACCCGTTGGCCCCCCCTCATTCTCAGATTTCAGAACCGATTGAAAAGAAAAAAAAGAGAAAGGTGAGGGCGGAGCCGCCCATTGACCTCCAGCGCGCCACCGCCGGAGGCGCTGCCCTCCACCGCGCCACAGGCGCGGCCAACACCGCGAGCCCTCTCTCCTACGCGCCACCCCCTTCTGATTGGAACCTGCGCCACCGACGTGGCCAACTCCGCCCCCCCTCCGTTCAACTTTCGCTCTCCCCCTCCTTCCTCGAACCAAAACAACCTCCCAAGCTCGAATCCAAGAAGAGCACCGCCCCAAATCGAAGGCCAGCGAGCCCCGCCGCCCCCTGCAAGCCCGGTGATCACCTCCGACACGCTCCTTTCAGCCCATTGACGCCCCTCCTTCAATAAAAAGTTGAGTTTTACTCTTTTTATTTATTTATCTTTATGTAATTAGTTTAATTAACTTTGTATATTAATAAAAATCTAATTTTTATATAGGTAAGATAGTAAAAAACGAAATCTTTATATTTGAAAAGGCGAAATCTTTATATTTGAAAAGGCGAAATCTTTATAAATGAAAAGGTGAAATCTTTATATATGAAAAGGCGAAATATTTTTATAAATGGAAAGGTGAAATCTTTATATATGAAAAGGCGAAATATTTATATATGAAAAGGTGAAATCTTTATATATGAAAAGGCGAAATATTTATATATGAAAAGGAGAAATCTTTATAATAGAAAAGGCGAAATCTTTATATAGAGAATAGCGTGATATAAATAGAATTTTATCCATATAGTAGCGATGTAAAAATAGAATTTTTATCTATATAGTAGCAAAGTAAAAATAGAATTTTTTATCTATATAGTAGCAATGTAAAAATAGAATTTTTATCCATATAGTAGCAATGTAAAAATAGAATTTTTATCTATATAGTAGCAACGTAAAAATAGAATTTTATCCATATATTAGCAATGTAAAAATAGAATTTTTATATACATAGCAACAATATAAAAATGTGATTTTTATATATGTAGTGGCTACGGGCAACGAAAGTGACAAAAGGCGAGAACGGCGAAGATTTATATAAATGAAGTGTCGTGGAGTTGGGATAGCTATCGGTGAGAGCTTCTCACTCTTCAATCTCTTTTTTTTCTAGTTATATATATATATATACTAGGATGCAGACCGTGCTTAGCAGCACCCGACACCCGTCATCCACAGACCATGGATGGCTTGTTTGTTTGATTGATGTGTTGTGAAATTTGTTTGTATTGTTGATGTGAAATCGATAATAAATTGTAGATGGTTGAAATAAATTAATTATCGTTAAAAATATAATTTTTAACGTGAATGTGAATAAATAAATAATTATAAACAAATCGGCCGATTTGTTTATATACACTGATTTGACTGATATTGATTGGGTCGATAAATTTTACACATCGCCCAACTGCACAAATAAAAATATGTGTTTGTTGATTTGAAACCCCACACGGGTGTTGGGATGATATTTGGCGTACACTAATCCCAATTATTTCATTGTATGTCGATCGATTGGTCGACAGGCTGTGTAAGCGTTGATTATTTATATTTGATGCTTATGCAGTTGTGTTGTGCACGTTGGATGATGGTTGATTGGTTATCGTTGCTATTATATACATGTGTTGTATGGAATCCATATAATTAACGTTGTATGGTAATTGGTTGGGCTTCATTTCAATCGGGGAAGATATTCATGTGTTGACGATGTTCATGTGTTGAAACTATTCAAGTGTTGAGTAAAATATTTTAACAATAAAATTTACATCTTTATCATATTTAAAATTAGAACTACTTCACGGTGGAGTCTGATTGAAAATCAAACGATAGATACCATAATTTTATAAAATATTTTACATAACAAAAATAGTGATGTGTTGACAGTACTCATGTGTTGAGATTAGTCGTGTGTTGAAAGAAATATAGATTCATGTGTTGAATAGAATAAATATTCATTTGTTGAATAGAATAACGAATTTATTGAAATATATAAAGCCGTGTTGATTAGAGTTGCGCTATTTTGACGTGAATGATATTTATATCGATTATATTCGTTTTTATAATGAATATAGAAAAGAAGTGATTTCAAAATATAACATTTTGAAAATATTATCATTTATATAGTAATGATATGAAATATTCAATTTTGATTAGAAATTGAATATAGTGTTGAAATGGTTTTGAAAACGAATTTAAAACAATTTATAAAATACGCTTTAAAAGGAAATCGACGATATATATAAAAAATATATATATATTATATATAATGACCTGAATAGAATGCGCCGCGCCGCAGCAGTTCGTGAATTTTGACCATTGACTTCAATTTGACGTTGCGGGAGATCCGACCATCGGATTCTCCTAAAACCGGAACCGTTGGGTTCGTATCGAAAAGAGCTTTCCAATGAATATTAGAAATTTGAAATCGAACGGTTGGATTTGGAATTATGTCCAAATCAATTTCAGAAAAGGTCGGTGTAAGTGCAGTTCGATGGCCGTTGTTGGAAATCAACTGTACGGGCCTTGATAAAATTATTAAAAATATTAATAATTTGTGTAAAATCATAATATGTGAATTGGAAAGAACTGGGATGAAAAACTCCACATTGGAAATGATAAAAATAGTTTTTTATCGAAATGAACTAGTTTTGAACTAGAATTAAAATCAATTTATTTTGAAATAAATAAATTGAATTTGAAAGTGATTTTAAAAATAATCAATATTCCCAATACGTGGATTGGACTGGAGTTGAATCGAAATTATCTTCGGAATATTTCGATGTGGGATTTCGTGACTATATAGATATTGTTATGGGAATTTGAAAGATATATTTTATATCGTTATTTCCAATATGATATTTGTTGGTTTCAGAATTTGATATTGAATATAAGCCGGTATATTTTCTATTCAGACCCTTGTATTTAATATCAAATGTGATTTGGGTTTATCGTGAATCGTGTTTTTGATGACATTGGTTCTTTAACCCAGTTAAAGGCAGGATATTGATTTTTGAAAAGATTGAAACTAAGTGGAGTTTTAATGAATCTTTAATTAGATTAAAAAGTGAATTGATAATTTAAATTATCAAATCTGAAAGGTGATCGATAATGGAGTACCACCAGTTTTGCTCCAAAGCGATAGTTAAATCTTTAATTAGATTTGAACGTGAAATAGTAATTAATTTTACCGATAACACCCTGGTGTTAGATATGGAGTATTACCAGTTTTGCTCCATGGGATGAATAGGTTGGGATTGGGAAATAAAATAAATAATTACTTCGGTGTGGTTCGCTAATCCCGACTAGTTAGAAATGATATCCAAAGGAAGATTATAGAATAAATTTAGAAGAATTAATCTTGGATAAAATTAATGGGAACCTTTCCCTAAGAATGTGATTTTGTGAATAAAAGAATATTCTAAATTGGAATGAGGCGTTTGTTGTGTTTGTGTAACATTTGTTTATCATATACGTGGGTTTTTCAGAAAGGCCGGGTTATACCCATTTTGAATAACCGATTCGATGAGATGTCGAAGATGAAGACGGTGGTTGAAGACCGGAAGTCTTCACATCGTTTGGGTGATTACTGATGATCTTGATTGGGCTGTACACCCAAGATGAGGGAATCAGTTGGTGATCTTCCAGACGTACTTGGAGATGGATGGATATGCGAGGAAAGTGCCTCCGGTTTCGTTCAGACCCAGAGCGAACTTGTAAATGGATTGTGTGTCTGACATTGGATTTTATTCCGTGTTGATTGATCTCTATTAAATATACATCTGTTTGGCAGTGGAGAATTTATTCTCTTGCTTAACGCCCTTCTCTGAGACGTACGAGCTCAGAGGTTGTATATCGATGGACATCAGTCGCATGGAGTGAATTGCCAGTGTGGCACGCGTAAGTGGCAATTGATCAGGGCTTCTGTTGAAAAGCAAAGTCTTGTGCTTGATGATCAAAGCACGACCTGTGTGGCGTAGCTTTGTGTATAATGTGAATTCGCGAGCCTCACACCTCGGTATGAGTCAAAAACGGGAGATGGACCGCTGGGAGAGCACGATGTTTCTTTCTAGCTAGGGTGGTGTCAGTGACCTACCAGCCCTGACATTTATATACTTTTCACCTGTGTGGTTGTTGGAATGCGAGGCGCCTCGGATATAGGTCTGTAAGGACCGAGAAACGTGTGTTCAGGAATAACTAATCCTCAAAAGTAAGAGAGGACCGGCCCAGCCGATTCCAAGGATCAAAGTGGGGTCCTGGGACATTTGCTAGAGTGTCTCGAACGCGGAGAGGAGCTTGCCCCTTGCCTCGGCTCATGACGGAATCCAATTTCCAATACGTGTTATTGCGGTTTTAATTATAGAACTAGTATGGCGACATGATATATGGTACCCATGCCGTCTGTGATTTATATTTATGATTGAAATTGTTTTGACACTATACACCTATAATAGTATCAAATAATGTGTTTCAAACGTATCAAGCATGCTTTGGCTGTTATAAGGTAAAAACCCTATCCTCCGGCTTGCGTTGCATTGTGTGATGGGACGTGGGTCTTGTAACAGCTTCATTTTCCTTTATTTAGCATTGCGCTGTTTATTTTATGCACTGGTATTCTTGGGAGGAAACCCGTTCCGTGTTATACGGCGTGGTCCCTTGATTTACCGAACTTTAAAACCAATATTAATAACTGTTTTAGTTCTCACACCAGTCCCATGACTGACCTGAAGTTTATTGTTTTATCCTAAACTCTGGGTGCCCTTATTTTCGACACGGGTAGCTAGTAGTTTTGGTTTTGCAGATTTATATTCACAGGATCCTGATTTACAGTTGGAACAATTCTCGGAAAGCTCTGTATCCATGCATGACTTCTAGTTGTGCTTTTGTATTATTTTCCGCTGCGATGTATTTAAATGTAATTTAAATCTCTGATATTTGTTGAATGTAATTTATTCATTTATACTCTGTATATTCTTGTATCTGATGGAATTGTTGTAATAACAATGAAATGTTCTCCCTTCTGCGTTCTATTTTGTCCTGTTCTCAAAGTATCCGTTCTTTCCTTCACGGGGAAGTTACGGGTTCTTACAGTTGGTATCAGAGCTTTGGTTTACAGAGCTCGAGAACAAGACACGTTAGAACCATACGAAAGAATTCATCAGATATTGGATTAGTAATATCCAACTAGAATGACTCGTTAGAGATAGGATCAGTAGTATCCTAGAACGAGTGTGAAGAGTATAGTTTTCAAATGAAAACAATTTTGTTTTAAAATTTAAACCATTTTATACGTATTTGAATATTTATTTTGAATTTGGACAATCCAATATATAAAAATTTCGCGTATACGCGTCATTAACGTATATTCGAAGTTTTAATATACTGGATAGATATAGAATCACATTCTAGACACCCGGGGATAATTCTGATGATGTGGCCACATCATCAGTATTTATGTTCGTATTTCGAAGGTGTGATTTCTATATATTTCCATTAGACTGGTGTGAGAACCAAAACTATATAGATAGATTTATTTGTTGTGAATTGGCATCAAAAACATCATTTTCTGTATATATGTATCAAAATTATGAATTTGAAACGTTAATCCACTAATTGATTGATGTTTGTGTTGTTTGTTTTTTTTGTTTGATAATTTTGAACCATTTAGCCTAATTGAATCACATATTGAATTGTATTGAAAATTGGTCACATTTGCTTGCATATACATGTGCTTACATTGAACAGGTCATAGCAAGGAGGCTAGAGCAGAAGAATAAAATTTGTTTGCCCGACAAATAGGTACATGTTTACCATAATTTACTGTTTTGTTTGGGTGATGATGATTTTAAGAGCCGATTGGCTAGCCGCTTGGCTTTTTCTTTTTCTTTTTGAGATCAGAAGGCCTATATGGCAATTTCGGGATTTTCCCGTTGCTCCCGGTGCAGGGGAGGTTATGGCGAATTTTTTCGAAAATTTAGGGTGTTAGCCAAATTTTTGAAAAATTTGAAAAGTTCTTAGAAACTGAAAAGTTGAAGGACTTAAGCCGTAGTCAAAATAATGGAAGTTGAGTTGATTTGTTAAACAAATTTCGGCTTCGTTCCTTTTCGGCTTCCATTGTTATGTTCCTTTTCGGCCTTTGATTTAGAGAAGATTAGAATATCATCAATAAAAACCAGAACAAATTTATTCAATTAAATCACACATTGAACTAATTAGAAAAAAGTTAGAAATATATACTCGTGCATTATATATGTTTGAACAGGAAATTGGATAGCTGTTGAGTAATGATTTTATTTGCTTGCCCGACAAATAGGTAAACCTTAATGAGTTGGATGCGAAATATTATTATATCAACTCCTGTGAATGCCATTGGATGCGGAGTGCTGGTTATTCTGTGTGAAGTAATAAACATCGCCATAGGATAGCAACAATTAAATTTGAACTACATTACATGGCATACTTCTGGAAGATAGGCATACTTCATCATATACCACATAAGCATTTGGAGCTTGTATGACGAGGTGGAATATTTACCATACGAGCGAGAGGCTTGTATGGCGATGACTATATTTTACAGGTTGAACTGATGACTGATATGGACTATTTAAAATTGTAACGGTAAAATTGCCAGATTAATAAAAACCCCACACGGGTCTAGAGTTGACAATAATCACGTCTCTCTAGTTATTAGATACGACACATGGACTATTTATTTCCCACACGGGACGAGGTGACGAGGATTTATCCTCTGGAGCATTTAAAATACACACACCCTCAGGCTTTGACAGGGTGACGAGAATTTATTCTCTGGAGTTACTATCAATACACGCTCCCCTGTAAACACCAGAATATATCACTATAAATATGTATATGCTTATTAGGATTTATTGGGTACCTAATACGGCCCAATAAATTTCCAAACCTCTCCCCGTACAAAGGAGGTTATGGCGAAATTTTTCGAAAATTCCGGGTGTTAGCCAAATTTTTGAAGAATTTGAAAATTCTCAGAAACTGAAAAGTTGGAGAATGGAAGCCAGATCGAACGTAGAGTTGATTGATCAAACCACTTTCGACTTCGTTCCTTTTCGGGGACAAAAAGTTTTAAGTGGGGGAGATTGTAACAACCCGGAAATGCGAGCCAGTTTAAAATTTTTATTTTGGCAATTTTAGTGAATTTTGAACATTTAAAATGAATTATTTTAAATAATATCGACGAGAAATTTATTTTGAATAGATTCGAACGTATATATTTATACGCGTCGTCGTTAGAATATAAATATTTTATTTTAATTATAAAAGGAATTGAAAATGGCGCGGTAGTTCGATAATTCGATTTCAAACTTCAATTGAATATACCGGGTGCATAATAATCCGGATTTTAGTGAAACCAAAAATAATAGGATCTATTTGAGGATATCTTTCCAATGAATCCGAAAAATCAAAATTGAATAGCGGGAATCAAAAGATACGTCCAGTTGAAAATTCTGAATAGTCGCTATGGAATTCAGGCCCTTAAAAATGGGAATTTTGCAAACGACCTCGGATTTCGATGAAACCCCTTTTGTTGGGTCCATGATGTCAAATTATTGCTAGGTTTCAAATTTCATAATTTTTCGAATCAATATGTGAGCGTAGCAAAAGAAAACGCGTTTGACCAGTTTTAGTTGATTTTAATCGACTGGAAAATGGCCATTTTTACAACGATCTCAGAATTCGACGAAATTAGTTTTGTTAGGACCGTATCGTCAATACAAAGCTAGAAAATATTTTTCTGGGATTTATAGAGTTAGTATGTGTCCCCAGTAAATTGAAATGCGCGTTCAAATTCAATATATAGAGTTATATGTTGATTTTAGCGGAAACTGATCGAAATGATTGAATCAGCTTATGGTACATATCCCATTGTGTTCGGAATGCGAGTGAAACGTTATGGACGACAGGCGGTGGGCCTCGTTTAGAGGTCGTATGAAAAAGTCAACTTTTTGTAAGTTAAATAATTAAAATAATTAAAAATAAAACTCTCCTTCCCCTTAAAACCCGTTGGCCCCCCCTCATTCTCAGATTTCAGAACCGATTGAAAAAAAAAGAGAAAGGAAAGGGCGGAGCCGCCCATCGACCTCCAGCGCGCCACCGCCGGAGGTGCTGCCCTCCACCGCGCCACAGGCGCGGCCAACACCGCGAGCCCTCTCTCCTACGCGCCACCCCCTTCTGATTGGAACCTGCGCCAGTAACCCCCCCGACCCACCGCCTGCGCCACCGACGTGGCCAACTCCGCCCCCCTCCGTTCAACTTCCGCTCTCCCCCTCCTTCCTCGAACTAAAACAGCCTCCCAAGCTCGAATCCAAGAAGAGCACAACCCCAAATCGAAGGCCAGCGAGCCCCGCCGCCCCCTGCAACCCCGGTGATCACCTCCGACGCGCTCCTTTCAGCCCATTGACCCCCCTCCTTCGATAAAAAAGTGAGTTTTACTCTTTTTATTTATTTAGCTTTATGTAATTAGTTCAATTAACTTTGTATATTAATAAAAATCTAATTTTTATATAGGTAAGATAGTAAAAAACGAAATCTTTGTATTTGAAAAGGCGAAATCTTTATATTTGAAAAGGCGAAATCTTTGTAAATGAAAAGGTGAAATCTTTATATATGAAGAGGCGAAATATTTTTATAAATGGAAGGTGAAATCTTTATATATGAAAAGGCGAAATATTTATATATGAAAAGGTGAAATCTTTATATATGAAAAGGCGAAATATTTATATATGAAAAGGCGAAATCTTTATAATAGAAAAGGCGAAATCTTTATATAGAGAATAACGTGATATAAACAGAATTTTATCCATATAGCAGCGATGTAAAAATAGAATTTTTATCTATATAGTAGCAAAGTAAAAATAGAATTTTTTATCTATATAGTAGCAATGTAAAAATAGAATTTTTATCCATATAGTAGCAATGTAAAAATAGAATTTTTATCTATATAGTAGCAATGTAAATATAGAATTTTATCCATATATTAGCAATGTAAAAATAGAATTTTTATATACATAGCAACAATATAAAAATGTGATTTTTATATATGTAGTGGCTACGGGCAACGAAAGTGACAAAAGGCGAGAACGACGAAGATTTCTATAAATGAAGTGTCGTGGAGTTGGGATAGCTATTGGTGAGAACTTCTCACTCTTCAATCTCTTTTTTTTTCTAGTTATATATATATATATATATATATATATACTAGGATGCAGACGGTGCTTAGCAGCACCCGACACCCGTCATCCACAGACCATGGATGACTTGTTTGTTTGATTGATGTGTTGTGAAATTTGTTTGTGTTGTTGATGTGAAATCGATAATAAATTGTAGATGGTTGAAATAAATTAATTATCGTTAAAAATATAATTTTTAACGTGAATGTGAATAAATAAATAATTATAAACAAATCGGCCGATTTGTTTATATACACTGATTTGACTGATATTGATTGGGTCGATAAATTTTACACATCGCCCAACTGCACAAATAAAAATATGTGTTTGTTGATTTGAAACCCCACACGGGTGTTGGGATGATATTTGGCGTACACTAATCCTAATTATTTCATTGTATGTCGATCGATTGGTCGACAGGCTGTGTAAGCGTTGATTATTTATATTTGATGCTTATGCAGTTGTGTTGTGCACGTTGGATGATGGTTGATTGGTTATCGTTGCTATTATATACATGTGTTGTATGGAACCCATATAATTAACGTTATATGGTAATTGGTTGGGCCTCATTCCAATCGGGGAAGATATTCATGTGTTGACGATGTTCATGTGTTGAAACTATTCAAGTGTTGAGTAAAATATTTTAACAATAAAATTTACATCTTTATCATATTTAAAATTAGAACTACTTCACGGTGGAGTCTGATTGAAAATCAAACGATAGATACCATAATTTTATAAAATATTTTACATAACAAAAATAGTGATGTGTTGACAGTACTCATGTGTTGAGATTAGTCGTGTGTTGAAAGAAATATAGATTCATGTGTTGAATAGAATAAATATTCATTTGTTGAATAGAATAACGAATTTATTGAAATATATAAAGCCGTGTTGATTAGAGTTGCGCTATTTTGACGTGAACGATATTTATTTCGATTATATTCGTTTTTATAATGAATATAGAAAAGAAGTGATTTCAAAATATAACATTTTGAAAATATTATCATTTATATAGTAATGATATGAAATATTCAATTTTGATTAGAAATTGAATATAGTGTTGAAATGGTTTTGAAAACGAATTTAAAACGATTTATAATATACGCTTTAAAAGCAAATCGACGATATATATAATATATATATATTATATACAATGGCCTGAATAGAACGCGCCGCGCCGCGGCAGTTCGTGAATTTCGACCATTGACTTCGAATTGACATTGCGGGAGATCCGACCATCGGATTCTCCTAAAACTGGAACCGTTGGGTTCGTATCGAAAAGAGCTTTCCAATGAATATTAGAAATTTGAAATCGAACGGTTGGATTTGGAATTATGTCCAAATCAATTTCAGAAAAGGTCGTTGTAAGTGCAGTTCGATGGCCGTTGTTGGAAATCGACTTTACGGGCCTTGATAAAATTATTAAAAATATTAATAATTTGTGTAAAATCATAATATGTGAATTGGAAAGAACCGGGATGAAAAACTCCACATTGGAAATGATAAAAATTAGATTTTTATCGAAATGAACTAGTTTTGAACTAGAATTAAAATCAATTTATTTTTGAAATAAATAAATTGAATTTGAAAGTGATTTTAAAAATAATCAATATTCCCAATACGTGGATTGGACTGGAGTTGAATCGAAATTATCTTCGGAATATTTCGATGTTGGATTTCGTGACTATACAGATATTGTTATGGGAATTTGAAAGATATATTTTATATCGTTATTTACAATATGATATTTGTTGGTTTCAGAATTTGATATTGAATATAAGCCGGTATATTTTCTATTCAGAGCCTTGTATTTTATATCAAATGTGATTTGGGTTTATCGTGAATCGTGTTTTAGATGACATTGGTTCTTTAACCCAGTTAAAGACAGGATACTGATTTTTGAAAAGATTGAAACTAAGTGGAGTTTTTATGAATCTTTAATTAGATTAAAAAGTGAATTGATAATTTAAATTATCAAATCTGAAAGGTGATCGAGAATGGAGTACCACCAGTTTTGCTCCAAAGCGATTGTTAAATCTTTAATTAGATTTGAACGTGAAATAGTAATTAATTTTACCGATAACACCCTGGTGTTAGATATGGAGTATTACCAGTTTTGCTCCATGGGATGAATAGGTTGGGATTGGGAAATAAAATAAATAATTACTTCGGTGTGGTTCGCTAATCCCGACTAGTTAGAAATGATATCTAAAGGAAGATTATAGAATAAATTTAGAAGAATTTATCTTGGATAAAATTAATGGGAACCTTTCCCTAAGAATGTGATTTTGTGAATAAAAGAATATTCTGAATTGGAATGAGGCGTTTGTTGTGTTTGTGTAACATTTGTTTATCATATACGTGGGTTTTTCAGAAAGGTCGGGTTATACCCATTCTGAATAACCGAATCGACGAGATGTCGAAGATGAAGACGGTGGTTGAAGACCGGAAGTCTTCACATCGTTTGGGTGATTACTGATGATCTTGATTGGGCTGTACACCCAAGATGAGGGAATCAGTTGGTGATCTTCCAGACGTACTTGGAGATGGATGGATATGCGAGGAAAGTGCCTCCGGTTTCGTTCAGACCCAGAGCAAACTTGTAAATGGATTGTGTGTCTGACATTGGATTTTATTCTGTGTTGATTGATCTCTATTAAATATACATCTGTTTGGCGGCGGAGAATTTATTCTCTTGCTTAACGCCCTTCTCTGAGACGTACGAGCTCAGAGGTTGTATATCGATGGACATCAGTCGCATGGAGTGAATTGCCAGTGTGGCACGCGTAAGTGGCAATTGATCAGGGCTTCTGTTGAAAAGCAAAGTCTTGTGGTTGATGATCAAAGCACGGCCTGCGTGGCTTAGCTTTGTGTATAACGTGAATTCGCGAGCCTCACACCTCGGTATGAGTCAAAAACGGGAGACGGACCGCTGGGAGAGCTTTCTAGCTAGGGTGGTGTCAGTGACCTACCAGCCCTGACATTTATATACTTTTCACCTGTGTGGTTGTTGGAATGCGAGGCGCCTCGGATATAGGTCTGTAAGGACCGGGAAACGTGTGTTCAGGAATAACTAATCCGCAAAAGTAAGAGAGGACCGGCCCAGCCGATTCCAAGGATCAAAGTGGGGTCCTGGGACATTTGCTAGAGTGTCTCGAACGTGGAGAGGAGCTTGCCCCTTGCCTCGGCTCATGACGGAATCCAATTTCCAATACGTGATATTGCGGTTTTAATTGTAGAACTAGTATGGCGACATGATATATGGTACCCATGTCGTCTATGATTTATATTTATGATTGAAATTGTTTTGACACTATACACCTATAATAGTATCAAATAATGTGTTTTAAACATATCAAGCATGCTTTGGCTGTTATAAGGTAAAAACCCTATCCTCCGGCTTGCGTTGCATTGTGTGATGGGACCTGGGTCTTATAACAGCTTCATTTTCCTTTATTTAGCATTGCGCTGTTTATTTTATGCACCGGTATTCTTGGGAGGAAACCCGTTCCGTGTTATACGGCGTGGTCCCTTGTTTTACCGAACTTTAAAACCAATATTAATAACTGTTTTAGTTCTCACACCAGTCCCATGACTGACCTGGAGTTTATTGTTTTAACCTAAACTCTGGGTGCCCTTATTTTCGACACGGGCAGCTAGTAGTTTTGGTTTTGCAGATTTATATTCACAGGATCCTGATTTACAGCTGGAACGATGCTCGGAAAGCTCTGTATCCGTGCATTACTTCTAGTTGTGCTTTTGTATTATTTTCCGCTGCGATGTATTTAAATGTAATTTAAATCCCTGATATTTGTTGAATGTAATTTATTCATTTATACTCTGTATATTCTTGTATCTGATGGAATTGTTGTAATAACAATGAAATGTTCTTCCGTCTGCGTTCTGATTGGTCTTGTACTCAATTCTATCCGGGCTTTCCTTCACGGGGAGGTTCGGGTCGTCTCAGTTTAACCTTGGATTGTTACTTGCATTATAAGTGGAGTTCAGCACATATTTCAGAAGGCTATAGAATCAATTTGGGTACACAGATTGGAAGGCATAGAGCAATTACTTGGTTTGCTTTGAAATTGGAATTGAGTTGCCCGACAAATAGGTAAACCTTAATATATTGATTTAGTCATTCATTTTATACCCTGTAGCCGCTTGGCTTTTATTTTGTTTTGATGGATGTGAGGCCAGAGAGGCGAATTGTAGTTGTTTGGATCGAACAATACAGAGGAGGTATTGGCGAATTTTTTGATTTTTTTTTTGAAACTTAGAAATATTTTTGATAATATTTTAAATTAATTATTTTGGGTAATAATTGGAATTTGAAGCATTCTTCTTAGTAATTTCGGAGACGAAATTCTTTTACGGGGGAAGAATGTAACGACCCGGATTTTTTGGCAATTTAAATTGGAATATTTAAATTTGCTTTTAATATTATATTTGAATTATTTATGGAATTTTATGTTTAATTCGTTAATTAAACGACCACTGAACGTGTATATTTATATTTAAATTACAAAACGAACTCGAAATGGCGTGGTAATTCGTAAAATTTAGTTTGAACTTCAATTGAAAATACAGAATCCCTTTTAAGTCGGAACTCTGTAAAATAAGAATCGTTAGAATCGATTTGATTGTAATTCTCTAATGAAAGAGGGAAATCAGAAATTCAGCTTATATATTGTAAGGTATGTCCAAATCAAATTTTCAAATAGCCGCTGTGGAATCGTTTATAAATCGTAATGTTTTATTAAATGTAATTAAATATTGGTTTCGAATTTGGACAAGATTTTTGAGGTGTAGTTATAATTTTATTTTTAGAATTTTACTATAATTTTTATTTTGGAATATAAGAAGCATTTTATTTGGGGTATTCTACACCTTATATCAACATTTTGGGGTTTCACAAAATAAGTTAACTAGTCTATTTTATTATATTTTTGGGATCATGGAACATCGCTCTACACGATCATGTTTTTATTTATGTCCGTAGCGGCGTGGACGTGAACGGAATTCTGCGTAATACGGGACGGTACAAGTCTAATTGTTACAAACAACACATACATGTATATACTTCATAGCCAAGAACAAAATCGTACCAAACCAAATATAAAGCCTCCGTACCCTACAATACAATAAGAGAAGACCTATCTTTATATATATATACACACACATATATAAAAAAATTGAAACTTGTAGTTTCAGTAAAACATACGTATAATCAAATCAACGGAAAGGCTTCCACGCAAGGAAGACAAACTACATGGTAAGGCTAAGGCCAAATCAAAATAAATACACCCATACCCTATCAGACCTACAACCATACACTACATCATTCTTATCCGCTATAAATAACATACACGCCCTTATTTCATTCAGCAAAGCTTTCACCACAACAAACAAGATCTCTAAACATATATATAAAAATGGGCGCAGTGAGGGTTATCTTCTAACAAGGAAAGACGGTAGCAAATTGAAGCATGGGGGAGTGTGGCCAAACTCGGCGCTGGCACTGAATATCGGCATCAAGCTGAAGGACGAGCTTGTGATGGGTGATGATGGCAATGGAGTTGCCTGGAGCTTCAGTAAACAGTGGCGCCAGCAAAGGTTTGAATGCTGGGTTAAAGTCGAGTGCAATGCAGGAGATGCGAGTCAGTGATCGGTTCCGATATTGACAAATGTTTGGTCAAAGTAAAGTGGCGAACTATCGGGGGAGAGTCAATGTGGGTAGAGTGAAACACATAGGGTGGAATATGTGTATACACGTGCACAGTGTGCACGGTTTGTTTTGTTTCCAGAGAGAAAATGAAAGTTAGTGCATGCGGTTATTGTAGACTTGGGAAACGAAGGGGTATAAGTTCAGGGAGGAAGGCATGATCACAAACTAGGGGGTTGCGGAGGATAACGCACGGTGGAGATGACGACATAGCAGGCGTTGGGGGATGTAAGCAGGAAAATGGGTAGAGTTGCGGGAGAAATTACCAAAGAGTTGAACTGAAAAGCAATAAAGTAGGAGGTAAAGTTTGGGTATGAGGTGAACTAGTTTGAGGCGAGGAGAGTGAAAGTACTGTCAGTACATTCATTTTCGAAGTACTGAAGATTGGAGCGAAGTACTTCCGAATGACTGAAGTGGTTGTCCTCGCGGATGACAATGACTGGTGGTGGGGTCCTCAGGGTGGCAGTCAAGCAGTGGAGGATGTAAGATGGGAACGTTCCATGCAGAAGCAAGTTTTTGGGGTTACCGAAGTATATGTTTGCCGTGGGGGAATGGGAAGATCAACGTGAAGTGTAACAGGAGGAGGCCGATTAAGGCGTACTATCTGGTTTAGATGGGTTGATGCGCGGAACCTGGTAAGCGGGGGTACACAGTAGTAAAGTTGAAACTGATGTGGCTGACATGTTATTCGGTGATGACTCAGCATTTTGAGTTGTCTACCTTGTAGCATGTTACTCCATGCGAGAAGAATTGGGTTGGAGAAGGTCATGGTGTTTGTTCGAACAACAGGAGGATCGGAGAATTATGGGTGATGAAGGAGTAAAGGAGATGCAAGTTAGAAAAATAAAGATGATGTAGAATGAGATTTAAAGGGAAGTTAGTTTGACTAAGGAAGGTTAAATTATTTAATTATTACTATAAGCTAATGACATTATAAGTGTTAATTAATTTAATTTAGTTTGAGTTAAGATTGAAATCCCGATAACTCGTCCATTCTCTAACAGAATTGCACGAAACAAGGTCCATTGGGATCGTGGCAATGGGGGCTTCGCGTAAAGAATGGGTTGGTCAAAAACGGAGATAGTTGGAATTTCATATAATCTTAAACGTTGTTCAAAATTTATGAAACGACGCTGAAATCATAGGTTGAGAATAAGGTGAGTTAATTCTTATACATTTCTGAAATGCTATGATGTGCTAAATTCATATAATTATATTTAATTGTTGATAATTGGTTGATTGGATGCTTTGGATGCCTATGGTTGATTTAATGGTTGACGTCAATCATGTTATCATTGTCCAATATAAAATTATACGATGTTATGAAATATTATAATGACCAGTGATACAGGGAAGAACAGGTGGGAGGAATCAAACGGGTTTCCTTAAATATTTAGTATGCTGTTTATTTCATATTATATATGAACCTATTAAACCCTGTTGACTTTAAAACCTGTTGATTGTTGAATGTTGTTGAGTTTTGAATCAATATATAGTATTGGTTGAGGAATTTATAGTAGATGGCCGGAATATACACTATTTTATAAAGATGAATTTACTGTCTGGTTAATTGATAGAATGAAGTTATAAAATTTATTTTATAACCAAAAATCGATTTTTAAAAATCTATTATTTGAAGTTGAAGTGTATAAAAGAATTAAATATTTATTATTTATTTAATAAAGTTTACAAGTGATGATTTAATGATTTTAATAACGAAATTCTTATATTAATAAGATTGATAAGCAAAGGAGCAGGAAATAACCTAGCAATAAATAACCAAGATTTATTGTTTATGCAATAATTAGAAATGATGTTTATATTGAAATGGATTATTATTTTAATAATAATCAAAGTGGAAATCTTGGGATTTAAAAATCTATTTAATGAAGTTATATGAAACCATAAGAAACTAATTATGGTAAAGAGAAGGTTTAAGAAAATTATATTAATTATAACATAGATTAAGTTTAAATTGTTGTTTTAAAGTAAACACTTATTTGAAATTCTATTTAATTGGATTTTGTTTAATCCAAGTTAGGCGAAAATTTAAAACCCAAGTTATCTGAATATATTATTGAAACAAGGTTACTAGGAGTGGAATTTAAATGAAATCTAAGTCAAGCTATGAAATGAAAGAATTAGAATCTGATTGGAGATTGGTTGGGATAAATGATTTTCTGAATATTAATCTGATGTTGGTTTCGACCTTCGGGGTTGGTATTTAGGAAATTATTTTCTTACTGATTTACGATTAGAAACTAATGGAGATATGAAATAGGAAATAAAAACTGAAACCCAAGTTTGAATTAAAGTAGTCAGACAAGTTAAGTGATAAAGATGCAATTTAAATTCGCTATAAAAGTAAAGAGATGAGGTTTCATCGAGATATAACTAAAATGGGATTTGATTTGATATTGGGAGTGAAATATCGGGTTTTGGTATTACAACTAATATCAATCTTAAGATAAGAACGTTGTTGTTCAAGGTCTGAGAGGTAATTAAAATACCCCAGCTTGAACAACTTTAGGATTATCAAAGGATTATATTAGTCGTAATGGTGGATATGTTTTGAGAAATAATAACGTAACGTTATTTGAAAATGTTGAGAATATATATGATAAGACTCCAGATTAAAAGGGAATTAAATAAGGGTTAGAAAATACGAAATGATATTTCCCTAATAAAGGAAATAAAAGGAGATTTGCGAAAATATAACGATATTTTCAAAGCAAGGAGATGGAGATTTGGACACGAGTTTATTCTGAAAGGGAAAAGGGTTATTATGGTGTTCAAATAACGAAGCCCAAGGAGATGCCGTAATGATTATTTTTACTAATGATAAGTAAATCGATTTCTCAATTACAGATAATAAGTAATGTTGTAGCAATGCTTTGAAATGGTAGTTAACGGGGAAATTTGATATGATTTAAGATATTTTTTCTAAGTGTATAAATTTTTGGATTGCTACATTCTCAATCTTGTATTCTTAAATCAATTTTGTGAACGCTAACTTGTAAATCAATGTGAAGGAAAAGTATTTATAACTCTCGAAGTTCTTAGTAGAGAGATTTGATTGCGTCTATGAGGTAATGAAATTTAATTATTATATCATTTTTCTGTTCTAACGTTACTGGATTACTCCCAAAGTTATAGGGAAAAATTGTTGGGTAACTACACTCCCTTCCGTCTATTACCAAAAGCCTTAAGTGACAGAATTGGTTATCCACATCTATGATTGGTACCGGATCAACTGAAACTATGTTGAGATATACTTATCGATGGTTCCCTAAGACTACTTAGCTTTCCTTAGAATTTTCTACCCTGCCCTAACTATCCGACATGACCTACCATTTACCCACCGAAACCGTGAACGACTACAATAAAACGATTGCTATTTATGATTAGCCAACTCACCTGAAATTTGGTCCATCCTCCTCTGTATTGCCAAAGATTTGATAAAAGACCTCACTCTGAGGATTTTCTCTTATCAATACGAAAAAATTAAGACAAAACTACATCGGAAGCTTCAAAGCGAAATGTTTCTTCATTAATGGAATTCAAATTGATCTACGGATGTCTGGAATTCAAATTGATCTACGAATGTCTTATTATTAATCTTGCTTTCTGTAGGAAATTGCTTTCGGGATCACTGAAAATATTCTATAGGAAATCAGCTACGAAGCGGAGCTCAACCCGGACCAATCCCTCTGATGAATAAAGGATTTTACAGAAAACACTATTTTAGGATCTTAACGATGAATTTAGCTAACATTTTGACGCTAGAAGGAAGGCTTTAACCTCTAGATCCCTTTGACCTTCCTACTTTATTGAAGTTTTCTTCTAAAAAAAATGAAGCCTTAATATATACAAACCTGGAATGGTTTGCAAAGCATCGCACAAATCTCGTATATAATTTCATAGGGCAAATGATCCTTACGAAATGGAAAAACATTCCCGATGGGAAGGATATGTGTAACAACCCGGGATTTTGGCAATAATTAATTTAGTAATTTAGTTATAATCCAAAAATGGAGGTTTATAAAATGATGGAATTTGACATTGAAACTTGCGCATTGCGTTCGTAACAGAATTCTGGTCAATTTTTATGTTTGGAATTTTGCAAGCGGAGGCCCTATGTAAAAGTTACAAATGAAATATGAAAACATGAGGAAATAAAAAAAACTAAATAATATATAAAGGGTAATGAATACCCATGTCCCCCACCATTATGAAAAGAGTGCTAGAGTAGGATCGAGTAGTATGGAATATAATTGCTTAGCAGAAGCGTTGATAATGTGATATTCTAATCTATGCAATGATTATACAAATAAATATTTAATGATATAAGTATTAAGATATCACTGATAAGCAATGTAGTAAATAAAGTAAATGATACCAGAGATTTTTATACTGGTTCAGAGCACCGTCCTTCGTCCAATCCCATAAATCCTAGACTCCTTCTGGAATTTCACTAACAACACCCTCTCTTTACCCAAAGGAACACGTTCATAACACAGCTGAGCAACCCAACGAGATTTAACGCCTGAGCCATCGGATAGGACTTCAATAACACGCTTGAGTAACCAAACATGACTTCAACAATACAACAATAGCGTTGACTTTTGAATGTGTTCTAAGTAACACGGATTAGCCAACTATTTGAGTGCACAATTCCTCTAATCTTATCCTCAGATATTTAATGTGTTTGTGAAGATTTGAATGAAGTAGATTGCTATTGAATCAAGAAACCTGAAATAAAATCAAAGATTCAATACAGTTAGTATATTTTGAATGCTTTTAGAATGCAAGGGAATATAGAAAATAAGATTAGAAATTAGAAGAAGATTCAGTAATTTGGAAATGAAGTTTGTGATGTATAAATAGTAGTTAAAGAGTGGTAATCGTTCATGAAAATATTCCATGAAAAGAAGCAATCATTTCTGTTTAGAAATGGATCACAACTCTTTATGAAAGAAGATGACTTTTCAGAAATATGACCGTTAGGTTCGGATCAGTCTACTAGTAAAAAAATGACTAGTCAACTGGTATTTAAAAACGTTTATATATTTAAATATATAGGAACACAAAAAGCACTAGACTGTGCATTTTTGTGCTTACCAGTTGACTGGTGGAAATTTCCACCAGTCGACTGGTCTGTTCAAATATGCATAGTCCAGCTGACTTCTATGCCCTTATCTACATAATATATATATATATATATATATATATATATTGAAATAACCCAGAAATCTAAGCCAATTTAAAATTTTTATTTTGGCAATTTTAGTGAATTTTGATTATTTAAAATGAATTATTATAAATAATATCGACGAGAAATTTATTTTGAATAGAATTCGAACGTATATATTTATATAGATCATCGTTAGAATATAAATATTTATTTTAAATTATAAAAGGAATTGAAAATGGCGCGGTAGTTCGATAATTCGATTTCAAACTTCAAATGAAGGTACAGGATTCAAAATAAACCGGAATTTAGCAAAACCAAAAATATTAGAATCTATTTGAGAATATCGTTCTAACGAATCCGAAAAATCAAAATTTCATAGCGGGAATCAAAAGATATGTCCAAATGAAAATTCAGAACAGTCGCTATGGAATTCTGGCCCTTAAAAATGGAAATTTTGCAAACGACCTCGGATTTCGACGAAACCACTTTTGTTGGATCCGTGATGTCAGGTTATTGCTAGATTCCAATTTTCATAATTTTTCGAATCAATATGTGAGTGTGGCAAAGGAAAATGTGTTTTGTCAATTTCGATCGACCTGAAATTGGCCATTTTTCTAACGGTCTCAAAATTCGATGAAATTAGTTTTGTTAGGACCGTATCGTCAATACGAAGCTAGAAAATATTTTTCTAGAATTTTTCGAGTTAGTATGTGACCCTGGTAAATTGAAATGCGCGTTCAAATTCAATATATAGAGTTATATGTTGATTTTGACGAAAACTGATCGTAACGGCCGAATTGGCTTATGCAGCATATCCCAATGTGTTCGGAATGGGGGTTAAACGCTGGGGGTGACAGTCGTTGGGTTTGAATTGGAATTAGAAATAAAAAGTCAACTAGCAGGAAAATAAAATTAAATTAAAAATATATTAATAAACTTTTCACTTAAACCCCCCCAATTCAGTTTTGCCACGATAAAATTCGTTTCCCCTTTTCAGAAAGAGATCGACGTCCTCCATCATTGTCTAGATGAATCGCCGCTTGTGCCCCACTCCCTTCGCCCACGCCACCGTCGATCGGATGGATGTCGCACCCCTCCCACCGCTCCATCCTCCGACGTCCTCTGCCGCCTCCATCGAAGATCGACATCGCCCCCTGAACCCTAAATCGAACCGTCGCCTGAGGCGCCCCCGCCCCTACCATCGACGACGCCGTCTGACCTCGAGGCCCCCTCTAGTACACCGCAGCGCAAACCCCCTCTCTCCCAATCTCAATTCGCGGCCCCCTCCTTTTCTTTGTCGCGCCCCACCACCACCAGCAGTCCTCCCGACGGCCTGTTCCCCTCCGAAGAATGGTGCTCTTCAGCCCTCCGAACTGTGAGCGTTCTCCTTTTTATTTCAGTTCATTTAATTTTGTTTATTTTCTGAAGTTAGGTTTTATGTATAAAAAAAAATCAGTTTTTGCTTTAACAGTATAAAGTTAATATTTTTAACCATTTAAAGATTATGTTTTGATCGTATAAAGATTATATTTTTAGCTAGGATCTTTGTTTAAGAAAAACTAGAATTTTTAGTTATAAAAAGATCAGATTTTTATCAAGAAGAAAGCGATATAAAAATATAATTTTTATATGATGTAAAGGTTAAAAATATAATTTTTATATAATGAAGAAGTTAAAAATATGATTTTTATATTATATAGATAGTAAAAATTTGTTCTTTACATATATAGCGAAATAAAAATCTGATTTTTATTATATATATGTTGAAATAAAAATGTGATTTTTATAGAGATGAAATGAAAATTCGATCTTTATATATGAACTAGATATATAAAAATATAATTTTTTATCTATATGGTAGCGGTATAAAAATATAATTTTTATCTATATAGCAACAATATAAAAATGTGATTTTTATACATGTAGTGAGTACGGGCAACGAAAGTGACAAAAGGCGAGCACGGCGAGATTTTCCTACATATGAAGAGTCGTGGCGTTTGGATTAGCTAGTCGGTGAGAACTTCTCACTTTTTAATTTTATTTCTAGTTGAAATATATACTAGGATGCAGACGGTGTATAGTAGCACCCGACACCCGTCGTCCACAGACCATGGACGGCTTGTTTGTTTGATTGATTTTGATGTGTAGTTGATTGTGTGATGTGTAGTAAAATATTTATATAGTTAAAAATATTGTATAATTGAAAATAGAATTTTTAACGTATATATAAAATAAATATTTATAAACAAAGCACAGATTTGTTTATATACACTGATTTGATTGATATTGATTAGGACGATAAATTTTACACATCACCCAACTGCACAAAATAAAATATGTGTTTGATTGTTTGAAAACCCCACACGGGTATTGGGGTGATATATGACATACACTAATCCCAATAATTAGTTGTATGTCGATCGATTGATTGACAGGCTGTTATAAGCGTTAGATATCTATATTTGATGCTTATACAGTGTAGTGCACATTGGATGATGGTTGATTATGTATCGTTGCTATTATATACATGTGTTGTATGGAATCCATATAATTAACTTTGTATGGTAATTGATTGGGCCCCATTCCAATTTAGAAAATAAAGAATATTATAAAATAAAGGTTCATGTGTTGACCGTACTCATCCGTTGAGATTAGTCATGTGTTGAACGAAATATTTTAACAATAAAATTTACATCTTTATCATTATAAAATAAAGGTTCATGTGTTGACCGTACTCATCCGTTGAGATTAGTCATGTGTTGAACGAAATATGTTAACAATAAAATTTACATCGTTATCATATATAAAATTAGAAACTAATTGGAAAATAGATAAGATGAGTGGTCTCCTGGATATTGATCTGATGTTGGTTTCGGCCTTCGGGGTTAATATTTAGGGAATCGTTCTCTTACTAATTTACGGTTGGAGTCTGATTTGAAATCAAACGATAGATATCATAATTTTATAAAATATATTGAATAACAAAAACAGTCACACGTGGACAGTACCCATTCGTTGAGATTAGTCATGTGTTGACAAAAATATAGATTCATGTGTAGAATAGGATAAATATTCATTTGTTGGATATAATAACGGAATTATTGAAAAATATAAAGCCGTGTTGATTAGAGATGCGCTATTTTGACGCGAACGATATTTATATCGATTATATTCGTTTTTATAATGAAAATTGAAAAGAAAAATGAATTCGAATTGAATTGAATAGAAAACGAATTTGTTTGAATTGAATAGAAAACGAATTTGATTGAATTGAATAGAAAACGAAATTGATTTGAATTGAATAGAAAACGAATTTGATTTGAATTGAATAGAAAACGAATTTGATTTGAATTGAATAGAAAACGAATTTGAATTGAATTGAATAGAAAATGAATTCGAATTGAAATGAATTTGAAATTTGAATTGAAATGAATTTAAAACGAATTTATAAGGGAAAATTCAATTTTGATTTGAATTTGAAATGAAGGTTGAAATTGTTTTAGAAACAAATTTGAAACTATTTATAACATTCGTTTTAAATAGAAATCGACGAAATATATATTATATATATTATATATATAATATAATGGCTTGAATAGAACGCGCCGCGCCTCGGCAGTTCGTAAATTTCGGCCATTGACTTTGAACGGACATTACGGGAGATCCGACCGTCGGATTCTCCAAAAACCGGAACCTTTGGGTTCGTATCGTAAAGAGCTTTCTAGCGAATATTAGAAATTTGAAATCTAACGGTTGGATTTGGAGATACGTCCAAATCAAATTTGGAAAAGGTCGCTGTAAGTGCAGTTCGATGGCCGTTGTTGGAAATCGACTGTACGGGCCTCGATAAAATTATTAGAAATAGTAATAATTTGAGTAAAATCATAAGAAATGATTTGGAAAAAATTGGGATGAAAAACTCCATATTTGAAAAGATAAAAATAGATTTTTTTCCGAAATGAACTAGTTTTGAACTAAATTTAAAACCCAAAATAAATAAATTGGATTTAAAAGGGGTTTTAAATAATCGAAATTTCTAATATATTTGAGTGGAATCGAATTAGAATTGATTTGTGGGTTTATCGTGAACAGTGTTTTAAATAACACTTGTTCTTTAACCCGATAATAAATAGAATGTGATTTGGGTTTATCGTGAACTGTGTTTTAAATGACATTAGTTCTTTAACCTAGTAAAAGGAGTTTTAATGAATCTGTAATTAGATTGAAATGTGAATTGATAATGAAAATTATCAAATTTGGAAAGTGAGCGAGAATGGAGTATCACCAGTTTTGCTCCAAAGCGATAGTTAAATCTTTAATTAGATTTGAACGTGAAATGGTAATTAATTTTACCAATAACACCGTGGTGTTAGATATGAAGTATTACCAGTTTTGCTTCATGGGATGTATAGGTTGGGATAGGGAAATAAAATAAAATAATTACTTCGGTGTGGTTCGCTAATCCCGACTAGTTTGGAAAACCATAATCTGGTTTGAAATGACATCCAAAGGAAGATTAAAGAATAAATTTAAAAGAATTTATCTTTGATAAAATTAAAGGGGAACCTTTCCCTAAGAATGTGAAATTTAGAAACTAACTGTAGGTTAGTCAAGAAGGATGGTTTTCTGGGTATTGATCTGATGTTGGTTTCGGCCTTCGGGGTTAATATTTGGGAAATGGTTCTCTTGCTAATTCACGGTTAGTGACTGCTGAATTGGAATGAGGCGTATGTTGTGTTTGTGTAACATTTGTTTATTATACGCGGGTCATTCAGAAAGGCCGGGTTTTATACCCATTCTGAATAACCGATTCAACGATAAGTTGAAGATGATGACGGTGGTCGAAGACCGGAAGTCTTCACATCGTTTGGGTGATTACTGATGATCCGGATTAAGCTGTACACCCAAGAGGAGGGAAATAGTTGGTGGTCGTCCAGACGTACTTGGAGATCGACGGATATGCGAGGAAAGTGCCTCCGGTTTCGTTCAGACCTAGAACGGACTTGTAAATGGATGGTGTGTCCGACATTGTGCACCTTTATATTGTATTCATTGATCTCTGCTAAATATATGTCTGTTTGGCGGCGGAGAATTTATTCTTTTGCTTAACGCCCTTCTCTGAGACATACGAGCTCAGAGGTTATATATAGGCAGAAATCAGTGGTACGATATGGATTGATAGTGTGGCATGCTGAGATGAAGTGATCTAGACTTTTGTTGAAAAGCAAAGTTTGGTGGATGATGATCAAAGCGCAGCTTTAATATAGCATGGCTTTGTGTATAGCGTTGAATCGCGAGCCTCACACCCCGGTATGGCGGTAAACTGATGGTTTGATCAGTATGCTTTTTAGTGGATGGGCGCCTTAGTGGTGTCGTGGATTCGGTCGACTGAGATGAGCTTAGTGCTCAGAGGGATAGAGTAAGCGGTGTTTTCTTTTGCTGGGATGTAAGCCGCGGTGATACTCTGGTCCCAAAAGTGCGGATGTGCATTACGGTGTTTTCTCTTGCTGGGACGTAAGTCGTGGGGAATTGCACTACGCGATCGATCTTTCTAATCAGGAGCCACCATGATGGAAATCCAACTTTCCAATATGTGTATTTCGGTTTTATTTGTAGAGCCTAGTACGACGACATAGTGGGATGGGGCGCTTATGCCGTCTACGATTGATACTTATGATTTGAAGATGTTTTATACAATGTGCACTTATGATAGTATCAAATGATTTGTTTTAAACGTATCAAGCATTCTTGGCTATTATAAGCTAAAAACCCTATCCTCCGGCTTGCATTGCATTGTGTGATGGGACCTGGGTCTTATAATAGCTTCATTTTTCTTTGTTTAGCATTGCGCTTTTGTTTTATGCACTGGTGTTCTTGGGAGGAAACCTGTTCCGTGTTATACGGCGTGGTCCCTTGATTTACCTTACTTTGAAAATAAAGATAAATAACTGTTTTAGTTCTCACACCAGTCACATGACTGACCTGGAGTTTATTGTTTTAACCTAAACTCTGGGTGCCCCTATTTTCTACATGGGCGACTAGTAGTTTTGGTTTTGCAGATTTATATTCATAGGATCCTGATTTACAGCTGGAACGATGCTCGGAAAGCTCTGTATCCGTGTATTACTTTCAGTTGTGTTTTATATTGTTTTTCCGCTATAGTACTGTATTTAAATCTCTGATATTCTTTGTTGTATAATATTTATTCATACTCTGTATATTCTTGTATTCTGATGGAATTGTTGTAATAAACAATGAAATGTTCTTCCGTCTGCGTTCTGTTGTGGCTTGTTCTCGAACTATCCGTGCTTTCCTTCACGGGGAAGTTACTGGTTTTTACAGTTGGTATCAAGCTTTGGTTTACAAAGCTCAGAGGACAAGACACATTGGAACAATATGAAAGAATTCATCAGAAATTGGATTAGTAATATCCAATGGGAATGACTCGTTAGAGATGGGATCAGTAGTATCCTTGAACGGGTGTGAAGGGTATATTTTGGAAAAAAATGAAAACAATTTTTGTTTTGAAAATTTAAATCAATTATTCGTATTTGATTATTTATTTATGTTGACTTTGGACAATCCAGTATATATAGATTTTGCATATACGTCTGATCCACGTGTATTCGAAGTTTTAATATACTGGGTAGATATAAAGTCACACTCTAGTCGCCCAGAGATAATTCTGTTGATGACTACGTAGCATCAACAATTTGTGTTCGAGTTTCGAAGGTGTGATTTTTATATATTTCCAATTGACTGGTGTGAGAACCAAAATTAGATAGGGCTTATTGTTGTGATTTGGCATCAAAAATGTGATTTTTGACTATATATCAAAGTTATGAATTTGAAATGATAATCAACAAATTGATTGCTGGTTGTGTTGTTTGATTATTGTTTGAATTAATTAATTTTTTAACCATATAGCCAAATTGACCAAAAAGTGAATTGTATTGAATTTTGGTCGCATTTGGTTGCATATACATGTACTTACATTGAACAGGTCAAAGCAAAGAGGCCAGAGCAGAAGAATAAAATTGTTTGCCCGACAAATAGGTACATGTTTACCATAATTTACTGTTTTGTTTGGGTGATGATGATTTTATGAGCCGATTGGCTTTTTCTTTTTCTTTCTGAGATCAGAGGGCCTGTATGGAAATTACGGGATTTTCCCGGTGTTCCCGGTGCAGGGGAGGTTATGGCGAATTTTTTCGAAAATTTAGGGCGTTAGCCAAATTTTTGAAAAATTTGAAAAGTTATTAGAAACTGAAAAGTTGAAGAACTTAAGCCGTAATGAAAACATGGAAAGTTGAGTTGATTAGTTAAACAACTTTCGGCTTCGTTCCTTTTCGGGGACAAAAAGTTTTAAGTGGGGGAGATTGTAATAACCCGGAAATCTGAGCCAATTTAAAATTTTTATTTTGGCAATTTTAGCTAATTTTGATTTAAAATGAATTGTTTTAAATAATATCAACGAGAAATTTATTTTGAATAGAATTCGAACGTATATATTTATATAGATCGTCGTTAGAATATAAATATTTATTTTAAATTATAAAAGGAATTGAAAATGGCGCGGTAGTTCGATAATTCAATTTCAAACTTCAAATGAAGGTACATGATTCAAAATAAACCGGAATTTAGCAAAACCAAAAATATTAGAATCTATTTGAGAATATCTTTCTAACGAATCAGAAAAATCAAAATTTCATAGCGGGAATCAAAAGATATGTCCAAATGAAAATTCAGAATAGTCGCTATGGAATTCTGGCCCTTAAAAATGGAAATTTTGCAAACGACCTCGGATTTCGACGAAACCACTTTTGTTGGATCCGTGATGTCAGGTTATTGCTAGATTCCAATTTTCAAAATTTTTTGAATCAATATGTGAGTGTGGCAAAGGAAAATGTGTTTTTTCAATTTCGATCGACCTGAAATTGGCCATTTTTCTAACGGTCTCAAAATTCGATGAAATTAGATTTGTTAGGACCGTATCGTTAATACGAAGCTAGAAAATATTTTTCTGGAATTTTTCGAGTTAGTATGTGACCCCGGTAAATTGAAATGCGCGTTCAAATTCAATATATAGAGTTATATGTTGATCTTGACGAAAACTGATCGTAACAGCCGAATTGGCTTACGCAGCATATCCCATTGTGTTCGGAATGGGGGTTAAACGCTAGGGGTGACAGTCGTTGGGT
>JASFAX010000369.1:0-65374 GCA_030737875.1 Allium sativum
ACTGTTTTAGTTCTCACACCAGTCACATGACTGATCTGGAGTTTATTGTTTTAACCTAAACTCTGGGTGCCCTTATTTTCCACACGGGCAGCTAGTAGTTTTGGTTTTGCAGATTTATGTTCACAGGATCCTGATTTACAGCTGGAAGGATGCTCGGAAAGCTCTGTATCCGTGTATTTCTTTCAGTTGTGTGTTGTATTATTTTTCCGCTACTATGTAATTTATTGTAATCTCTGATATTTATCGTATGTATAATATTCATTTATACTCTGTATTTTCTTGTATCTGATGGAATTGTTGTAATAAAAAATGAAATGTTCTTATGTTTGTGTTCCGATGTGTGTTGTTCTCAACTCAATCCGTGCTTTCCTTCACGGGGAAGTTCGGGTCGTGTCAGTTTGGTATCAGAGCTTTGGTTTACAGAGCTCGAGAACAAGACACATTAGAACCAAGCGAAAGAATTCATCAGAGACTGGATTAGTAATATCCAATAGGAATGACTCGTTAGAGATGGGATCAGTAGTATCCTACAACGAGTGTGAAGAGTATGTTTTTAAAATGAAAACAATATTGTTTTGAAAATTCAAACCATTTTGTACGTATTTGAATATTTTATTTGTATTGAATTTGGACAATCGAGTATATAAAGATTTTGCATATACGCGTCATGAATGTATATTCGCAAGTTTTAATATACTGGATAGATATAGGATCACACTCTAGTCGCTCGGAGATGATTTTGATGATGGAGCTCCATCACCAATATTTATGTTCGGGTTTCGAAGGTGTGATATCTATATATTTCCATTAGACTGGTGTGAGAACCAAAACTAGATAGGTTTATTGTTGTGATTTGGCATCAAAAACATGATTTTCTGTGTATATATGTATATCAAAATTATGAATTTGAAACATTAATTCACTAATTGATTGATGGTTGTGTTGTTTGATTATTGGTTTGATATTTTGAACCATTTATGCCAAATTGAACCTAATATTGAACTGTATTGAAAATTGTTTGAAAATGCATGCATATACATGTGCTTACATTGAACAGGTCATAGCAAGGAGGCTAGAGCAGAAGAATAAAATTGTTTGCCCGACAAATAGGTACATGTTTACAAATTTATTGGGTTTGGATGATTTTTTGTGCCGATTGGCTAGCCGCTTGGCTGTTTCTTTTTCTTTTTGGATTGATGAGGGCCATGGGAGGCATTTGAAATATCCCGAAGTCCCCGGTGCAGAGAAGGTTATGGAGAAATTTTTCGAAAATTTAGGGTGTTAGCCAAATTTTTGAAAAAATAAAAAAGTTCTTAGAAACTGAAAAGTTGAAGAACTTAAGCCGTAATGGAAATAATGGAAGTTGAGTTGGTTTGTAAAACAAGTTGGTTTGTAAAACAACTTTCATCTTCGTTCCTTTTCGAGGATGAAAAGTTTTAAGTGGGGGAGATTGTAATAACCCGGAAATTCTGAGCCAATTTAAAATTTTTATTTTGGCAATTTTGGTGAATGTTGAATATTTAAAATGAATTATTTTAAATAATATCGATGAGAAATTTATTTTGAATAGAAATAGAACGTATATATTTATATAGATCGTCGTTAGAATATAAAAATTTATTTTTAATTATAAAAGGAATTGAAAATGGCGCGGTAGTTCGATATTTCAATTTCCAATTTCAAATGAATGTACAGGATTCAAAATAAACCGGATTTTGGCGAAACCAAAAATATTAGAATCTATTTGAGAATATCTTTCCAACGAATCCAAAAATTTGAAATTTCATAGAGGGAATCAAAAGATATGTCCAGTTGAAATTTCAGAATAGTCGCTATGGAATTCTGGCCCTTAAAAATGGGAATTTTGCAAATGACCTCGGTTTTCGATGAAACCACTTTTGTTGGATCCGCGATGTCAAGTTATTTCTAGGTTTCAAAATTCGTAATTTTTCGAATCAATATGTGAGCGTGGTAAAGGAAAACGCGTTTGACCAGTTTTAGTTGATTTAAATTGACAGGAAAATGGTCATTTTTCAAACGGTCTCAGAATTTGACGAGACTAGTTTTGTTAGGACGTATCATCAATATGACATTAGAAAATATTTTTTGGGAATTTTTAGAGGCCGTAGGTGGCCCCGGTAAATTAAAATGCGCGTTCAAATTCAATATATAGATTTATATTTTGATTTTGGCGGAAACTGATCGTAACAGTCGAATCAGCTTATGATACATATCCCATTGTGTTCGGAATGGGGGTAATTAGCTAGGGACGATAGTCGTTGGTTCTCGTTTAGAGATCGAAATAAAAAGTTTCTTTTGGGGGAATTTAAAATAATAAAATAATTAAATATATATTGGTCAACCCTCCTTCCTTCTCTCCCATCGTCCAAATCATTCACCATGAAAAAAAAAGAGAAACGCACGCAGCAGCCCATCGCCCCTCCACCGTCGCGCCCACCACCGCCGCACACCCCCAGCGTCGTCGCCTCCTCCCTCTCCTCCTCCTCTCCTTCCTCTTTTCTCTCTCTTCAATCTCTAAAAAAACCCTAACCCCCAAATCAATCGAAAATCCACACTCCAGCCTGCCACTGAACCGCCAGCGCACCCCTTCCCCCCTCCGATGATCCCGACGTCGATATCAGGCCACATCCCCTTCCTTCTTCGACAGTGAGTCCTTTTCCCTGATTCTATTTTATTTTATTATACAAAAATCTTTTTTTTTTAGATAGAAAAGCTAGTATTTTTAAGGAAGAAAAGTTATGGTTTTTATATAAGAAAAGTTGTGATTTTTATATGGCATTCATGCGAAAATGATTTTTCATTGAAGAAAAAATGATTTTGCATTGAAGAAAATATGATTTTGCATTAAAGAAAAAAATGATTTTGCATTGAAGAAAATACGATTTTGCATTAAAGAAAAATATGATTTTTTTAGCGATGATATAAAAATCCGATCTTTATATTAGAAGTATATATAAAAATATAATTTTAATATAGAGAATAGCGTGGTAAAAATATAATCTTTATTATATGAACACCGTTATAAAAATAGACTTTTTATCTATATAGTAGTGGTGTAAAAATAGAACTTTTATCTATATAGTAGCGGTGTAAAAATAGAATTTTTATCTATATGGTAGCAGTATAAAAATGTGATTTTTTTTAATCTATGTAGAGTGATTATAAAAATGTGATTTTTATATACATGGCAACAATATAAAAATGTGATTTTTATATATGTAGTGGCTACGGACAATGAAATTGACAAAAGGCGAGCACGACGAAGATTTCTACATAAGAAGAGTCATGGCGTTTGGTTTAGCTAGTCGGTGAGAACTACTCACTTTAAATCTTGTTTTCTAGTTAAAAATATATACTAGGATGCAGACGGTGCTTAGCAGCACCCGACACCCGTCGTCCACAGACCATGGACGACTTGTATGCTTGTTTGATGTGTTGTGAAGTTCGTTTGTGATGTTGATGTGAAATGGATAAATAAACATTCATGTGTTTAAATAAATTAATTATCGTTAAAAATATAATTTTTAACGTGAATGTGAATAAATAAATATTCATTTATAAACCGGACGGTTTGTTTATGTACATCTATTTGAAGGATATTGATTGGGACGATAAATTTTACACATCGCCCAACTGCACAAATAATATTCAGTGTTTGTGGATTGAAACCCCACACGAGTGTTGGGATGATATTTGACGTACACTAATCCCAATTGTTTAGTGGTATGTCGATTGTTTGATTGACAGACTGTATGAGCGTTAATTAGTTATATTTAATGCTTATGCAGTTGTGTAGTGCACTTTGGATGATGGTTGATTATTTATCGTTGCTATTATATACATGTGTTGTATGAAATCCATATAATTAACATTATATGGTAATTGATTGGGCCTCATTCCAATTGGGAAAAGAAAGAATATTATAAAATAAAGATTCATGTGTTGAATAGAATAAATAGTCATGTGTTGACGATGCTCATGTATTGAGAATATTCATGTGTTGAAACTTATCATGTGGTGAACGAAATATTTTAACAATAAAATTTACATCTTTATCATATATAAAATTAGAAACTAATTGGAAAATAGATAAGATAAGTGGTCTCCTGGGTATTGATCTGATGTTGGTTTCGGCCTTCGGGGTTAATATTTAGGGAATCGTTCTCTTACTAATTTACAGTTGGAGTCTGATTAAAAAATAAATAAACGATAGAAATCATAATTTTATAAAATATATTAAATAACAAAAATAGTCATGTGTTGACAGTTCTCATGTGTTAAGAATAGTCATGTGTTGAAAGAAATATAGATTCATGTGTTGAATATAATAAATATTCATTTGTTGAATAGAATAACGAAGTTATTGAAAAATATAAAGCCGTATTGATTAGAGATGCGCTATTTTGACGCGAACGATATTTATATCGATTATATTCGTTTTTATAATGATTATAGAAAAGGAAAGTGATTTCAAAATATAACGTTTCGAAAATATTGTCATTTGTATATCAATGATGTGGAATATTCAATTTTGATTCGAAATTGAATATGAAGTTGAAATCATTTCGAAAACGAATTTAAAATGATTTATAAAATACGTTTTAAAAGGAAATCGACGAAATATATACAATATATATATATATATATATATATACTGGCCTGAATAGAAAGCGCCGCGCCGCTGTAGTTCGTGAATTTCAACCATTGACTTTGAATGGACATTACGGGAGATCCGACCGTCGGATTCTCCTGAAGACGGAACCGTTGGGTTCGTATCGAAAAGAGCTTTCCAATGAATATTATAAATCTGAGATCCAGCGGTTGGATTTGGAAATATGTCCAAATCAAATTTGGAAAAGGTCGCTGTAAGTGCAGTTCGATGGCCGTTGATGGAAATCGACTGTATGGGCCTTGATAAAATTATTAAAATTAGTAATAATTTGTGTAAAATCATAAGAAATGATTTGGGAAGAATTGGGATGAAAAACTCCATATTTGAAAAGATAAAAATAGATTTTTATCGAAATGAACTAGTTTCGAACTAGAATTAATATCAATGTATTTTTGAAATAAATAAATTGAATTTGAAAGTGGTTTTAAAAATAATCAGAATTTCCGATATACGAATTGGAATGGATTTGAATCGAAATTATCTTCAGAATATTTCGATGTCGGATTTCGTGATTATACAGAGATGGTTGTGGAAATTTGAAAGATATATTTATATCGTTATTTCCGATACGATATTTGTTGATTTCTGAATTTGATATTGAATATAAACCGATATATTTTCTATTCAGAGCCTTGTATTTAATATCAAATGGGATTTTGGGTTCGTCGTGAATGGTGTCTTAAATAACACTGTTCTTGAACCCAGTTTTGAAAAGAATAAATCTTTTAATTAAGATTTAATGAAATTGTCCAGTTAACTGGTATTTAATTGGATTTGAATTTGAATTGGTTTTTGGGGTTTATTGTGAGCGGTGTTTTGAATAACACCTGTTCTTTAACCCGATTAACAATAGAATGTGATTTTGGGTTTACCGTGAATCGTGTTTTAGGTGACATTGGTTCTTTAACCCAGTTAAAGACAAGATATTGATTTTTGACAAGATTAAAACTAAGTGGAGTTTTAATGAATCTTTAATTAGATTAAAGTGATCGAGAATGGAGTATCACCGGTTTTGCTCCAAAGCGATAGTTAAATCTTTAATTAGATTTGAACATGAAATGGTAATTAATATTTACTGATAACACTGTGCTGTTAGATATGGAGTATTAACAGTTTTGCTCATGGGATAAATAGGTTGGGATTGGGAAATAAAATAAATAATTACTTCGGTGTGGTTCGCTAATCCCGACTAGTATGGAAAACCTTAACATGGTTTGAAATGATATCCAAAGGAAGATTAAAGAATAAATTTAGAAGAATTTATCTTTGATAAAATTAATGGGAACCTTTCCCTAAGAATGTGAAAATTTGAATAAAAGAAAATTCTAAATTGGAATGAGGCGTATGCTGTGTTTGTGTAACATTTGTTTATTATATACGCAGGTTATTCGGAAAGGCCGGGTTTATACCCATTCTGAATAACTGATTCGACGAAATGTCGAAGAGGAAGACGGTGGTTAAAGAACAGAAGTCTTCACATCGTTTGGGTGATTACTGATGATCTTGGTTGGGCTGTACACCCAAGATGAGGGAATCACTTGGTGATCGTCCAGACGTACTTGGAGATCGATGGATATCCGAGGAAATGGATATCCGAGGAAAGTGCCTCCGGTTTCGTTCATACCCAGGACAGACTTGTAAATGGACTGTGTGTCTGACATTGGATTTTATTCTGTGCTGATTGATCTCTATTAAATATACATCTATTTGGCGGCGGAGAATTTATTCTCTTGCTTAACGCCTTTCTCTGAGACGTACGAGCTCAGAGGTTTATATCGATGGACATCAATCGCTTAGAGTGAATTGCCTGTGTGGCATGCCTAAGTGGCAGATGATCAAGGCTTCTGTTGAAAAGCAAAGTCTTGTGGTTGATGATCAAAGCATGGCCTCAGAGGCACAACTTTGTGTATAGCGTGGATTCGCGAGCCTCACACCTCGATATGAGTCAAAAATGGGATAAGGACTGCAGGGAGAGCACGACGTTTCTTTCTAGCTACGGGTGGTGTCAGTGCTTAAACTGGCTGACATTTATATATATTTTTACCTATGTGGTTGTTGGAATGAGGCACCTCGATTTTAGGTCTGTTAGGACCGGGAAACGTGTGTTCAGGAATATTAATCCACTAACGTAAGTGTGGACCGGCCTGAAGCATCCAAGGTGTAACAACCCGGAAATTCTGAGCCAATTTAAAATTTTTATTTTGGGAATTTTAGCGAATTTTGAATATTTAAAATGAATTATTTTAAATAATTCGACGAGAAATTTATTTTGAATAGAATTAGAATGTATATATTTATATACGTCGTCGTAAGAATATAAATATTTTATTTATAATTATAAAAGGAATTGAAAATGGCGCGGTAGTTCGATAATTCGACTTCAAAGTTCAAATGAACATACCGGTTGCAAAATAAACCGGATTTTAGTGAAACCAAAAATATTTGAATCTAATTGAGAATATCTTTCCAAAGAATCCGAAAAATTGAAATTTCATAGCGGGAATCAAAAGTTACGCTCAGTTGAAAATTCTGAATAGTCGCTATGGAAAACAGACCCTTAAAAATGGAAATTTTGCAAATGACCTCGGATTTCGACGAAACCACTTTTGTTGGACTCGTGATGTCAAGTTATTGCTAGGTTTCAAATTTTGTAATTTTTCGAATCAATATGTGAGCGTGGCAAAGGAAAAAGCGTTTGACCAGTTTCAATTGATTTTAATCGACTGGAAAATAGCCATTTTTCAAACGGTCTCAGAATTCGACGAAACTAGTTTTGTTAGGACCGTATCGTCAATACGAAGCTAGAAAACATTTTGGGAATTTTTAGAGTTCGTATGTGGCCCCGCTAAATTGAAATGCGCGTTCAAGTTCAATATATAGAGTCATATTTTGATTTTGACGAAAACTGTTCAAAACAATCGAATCAGCCTGCGATACATATTCCATTGTGTTCAGAATGGGGGTAATTAGCTAGGAATGACAGGCGATGGGTCTCGTTTGGTGTTCAAATTAAAAAGTTACTTTTTTGTACAAAATAAAATAATATATTTATTTATAAACCCCCCCTCGATTTCATTTCAACAGCAGGAAAAGGAAAAAAAAACGGAAGGGGGGAGATCGCGATCTCGTCACCGCCCCCCCCCCCCCCCCCCCACGACCAGTTCGTCGCACTGCCCAGGTGGCGCGCCGCCCACGACAAGGCCCCTCCCCCTTCGATCCCTAACGCGCGTGACCCCCCTCCCCCTCTTCTGAAGTGATCGCCCCCCCCCCCCCCCCCCATTCCTCCCAGAAACCGCCGCTCCAGCCTAAGCCACCCCGCGCGAGCCCGACCAACGTCAGCCGTAACACCCCCTCCCTTCTCTGACTGTTAGGCCGCCATCTCTCGCCCCAAACCCTTCTGTAAGTTTTTAATTTATTTGTTTATATTTATCGAATGTAATTAGGATAAAAATCAGTTTTTGCGGAGCATAGAATAAAAACTGAATTTTCATATACTCGAATAACGAAGAAAAATTGGATTTTTATTATATGTGAGGTTAATAAATATAATTTTTACCTATGTAGAGTATTAGAAATATGGTTTTTATATTTTTAGAATAATAAAAATATGATTTTTATTTAAGTAGAGTAATAAAAATATGATTTTTTTATAAAGAAAGATGAGATTTTTAGGTAAGAAAAACTTTGATTTTATTTATATTTTTAATCATATGAAAGCGAAGAGAAAGAGGTTAAAAATATAATTATTTTTGTATTAGTAGAAGATTAAAAATATAATTTTTTATATAGTAGAAGAAATAAAGATGTGATCTTTATGGAAATAGCAATGTAAAGATATGATTTTTATAGTATAGGAAGTATAAAAATACGATTTTTATATTATATAGATAGTAAAAATTTGATCTTTATATTTGTAGAGAAATAAAAATTAGATTTTTATTATATATATGTTGAAATAAAAATGTGATTTTTATAGCGATGATATAAAAATTCGATCTTTATATTAGAAGTAGATATAAAATATAATTTTTATATAGGAAGGAGCGTTATAAAAATATAATCTTTATTGGAAAAAGAGCGATATAAAAATATAATTTTTATATAGAGGATAGCGTGATAAAAATGTGATCTTTATTATATGAACACCATTGTAAAAATAGAATTTTTATCTATATAGTAGCGGTGTAAAAATAGAATTTTTATCTATATAGTAGCGGTGTAAAAATAGAATTTTTATCTATATAGTAGCGGTGTAAAAAAAATAGAATTTTTATCTATATAGTAGAGGTGTAAAAATAGAATTTTTATCTATGTAGTAGCGGTATAAAAATAGGATTTTTATATACATAGCAACAATATAAAAATGTGATTTTATATATGTAGTGGCTACGGGCGACGAATTTGACAAAAGACGAGCACGACGAGGATTTCTACATAAGAAGAGTCGGGGCGTTTGGTTTAGCTATTCGGTGAGAACTTCTCACTTTAAATCTTCTTTTCTAGTTAAAAATACATACTTGGATGCAGACGGTGCTTAGTAGCACCCGACACCCGTCGTCCACAGACCATGGACGACTTGTATGCTTGTTTGATGTGTTGTGAAATTTGTTTGTGATGTTGATGTGAAGTAGACAATAAAATATTCTTATGTTGAAATAAAATAAAATATTTATATAGTTAAAAATATTTTATCGTTAAAAATATAATTTTTAATGTGAATGTGAATGAATAAATATTCATTTACAAACCGGACGGTTTGTTTATGTACACCTATTTGAAGGATATTTATTGGGACGATAAATTTTATACATCGCCCAACTGCACGAATAATATTCAGTGTTTGTTGATTTGAAACCCCACACGGGTGTTGGGATGATATTTGGCATACACTAATCTCAATTATTTAATTGTATGTCGATAGATTGGTCGACAGACTGTGTAAGCGTTAATTATTTATATTTGATGCTTATGCAGTTGTGTGGTGCGTTTTGGATGATGGTTGATTATTTATCGTTGCTATTATATACATGTGTTGTATGGAATCCATATAACTAACATTATATGGTAATTGATTGGGACTCATTCCAATTTGAATAGAAGAAATATATATATTCATGTGTTGAATAGAAGAAAATATTCATGTGTTGAGTAAAATATTTTAACAATAAAATTTACAACTTTATCATATTTAAGATTAGAAACTAACTGGAAACTAGATAAGATGAGTGGTTTCCTGGGTGTTGATCTGATTTTGGTTTCGGCCTTCGGGGTTAATAATTAGGGAATCATTCTCTTACTAATTTACGGTTGGATTCTGATTAAAAATCAAACGATAGATACCATAATTTTATAAAATATATTAAATAATAGAAATAGTCACGTGTTGACGGTACTCATGTGTTGAAAGAAATAAAGATTCATGTGTTGGATAGAATGAATATTCCTTTGTTGAATAGAATAACGAAGTTATTAAAATATATAAAGCTATGTTGATTAAAGATGCACCATTTTGATGCGAACGATATTTATATCGATTTTATTCGTTTTTATAATGAATATAGAAAAAGAATTGATTTCAAAATATAACGTTTTGAAAATATTATCATTTGTATATCGATGATGTGGAATATTTAATTTCGATTCGAAATTGAATATGAAGTTGAAATCGTCTCGAAAACGAATTTAAAACGATTTATAAAATACGTTTTAAAAGGAAATCGACGAAATATATATAATATATATATTATATATATAATGGCCTGAATAGAACGCGCCGCGCTGCGGTAGTTCATGAATTTCGACCATTAACTTTGAATGGACATTACGGGAGATCCGACTGTCGGATTCTCCTGAAACCGGAACCGTTGGGTTCGTGTCGAAAAGAGCTTTCCAATGAATATTAGAAATTTGAAATCTAACGGTTGGATTTGGAATTATATCCAAATCAAATTTGGAAAAGGTCGCTGTAAGGGCAGTTCGATGGCCTTTGATGGAAATCAACTGTACGGACCTTGATAAAATTAATAAAAATATTAATAATTTGTGTAAAATCATAATATATGAATTAGAAAGAACTGGGGTGAAAAATTCCACATTTGAAAAGGTAAAAATTGATTTTTATCGAAATGAACTAGTTTTGAACTAGAATTAAAATCAATTTATTTTTGAAATAAATAAATTGAATTTGAAATGGGTTTTAAAAGTAACCAGAATTTCCAATGATTGAATTAGAATGAATTTGAATCGAAATTATCTACGGAATATTTCGATGTTAGATTTCGTGATTATCACTACAACAAATAGACAATATTACAACGGTGGAAAACAGTTGTAAAAGACTTTTTACAACGGTGGGGCAACCGTCGTCTATTAAGAAGTTGTAATAGACTAAAATCTTTTACAACAGTTTTGCACCGTTGCAACACCATTGTGAAATGTATATTTTACAACTGTTTTCCACCGTTGTAATAAAAGCTATTACAACTGTTTTGCACCGTTGTAGCAAGACCTATTACAACTGTTATGCACCGTTGTGATTGTTGAATATCACAATATGATTTTTGTTTGATTATACATTACATCTCATATAAAATTAAATATTTCTATTGAATAAAATGTTATTGCATATAATTTGATACTCAAACGATTATTTTATTGAAATGAATATTTTATTTCAATATTTGAAATAGTACAACTTTCTAACCTCATTATCATACAACTCACTATTACATAATACAGTCAATCACATATACATTCCTCACCATAGACTGATTACTAAGTATACTCAATTACATATACACTTCCATATATATACGTACACACTTTCATATAAATATACATACACATTGCACACACCAAGTTTTTACATGCTTTAACCTAAAAGCAAGACTTAAGACATATGTATAGAAAATATTCCAGCTTCTAGTTAAAACAGAAGAGCGGATACCATGGTTGTTACAAGTATAGCAGCCATACCGATCTCATTAACTAGTCCAGAACTCTTAACGTCGCTTGATGGAATGGAAGATGATCCTGAGGGTGTTGCTGGAGTTGTTGATGCTTTGGTGTTGTTGGTAAAGATGGCATTATCCAGTGAACTCGGCGGTAATTTAAGCAGTTCTGTTCGCAAATTGAAATTCATCAGCAGTGGTAAAATTGTCAGTGCAGAGTAAATTAGAAAATATCTTCAATCTGAAGTTGCATTATAGTTAATTTTTAGTTGTTTTAGCTTCACCATGTTAATTTGAAATATTTTGTTCTAAACCATTAGTTTGTGCACTGGATAAAAAGAATTGACAATTTAAATGCTAAGAGTAATTATAATTTTGAAACGCCATACCTCATCTCGCTAGAAAACCTACTGGTGATACAAATCTTCACTTTATCGAGTCCTCAGCTCTTGCTCCACCGGGAGTTCAAATTGATCTAACAGAAAAATAAACAAAGCAATACATAATTCTCCAACTCTAGATTACAAATGCATTTTTAATGAATTTATGCGACATATGCAATACACATAATAATATTTTGTGATGGCATTTGTAGGTGGATAATGTACACATTAATAATGAGTTACAATTAATGTTTTGATGCATAATATTATTAATTTTGTGTACTTATGAAAATTCATTTTTACTTAAGCTAGTCTAAATAATTCATTTTGTGCATTTTTTATGTATTTATTTCTTTTTATTACCTGCATCCGCTGCTAGCAAGAGTGTCGCTACCTCGCGTTTTAATATGCATGCTAGTTTCTATTTTCATTCCTGTTTTCATACTGCATATGCATTATTTTTAAGTAAATAGCGAGTACATGAGCATGCATTAGAATAAGCATATATGTATATGAATACATACCTCTTAAGTGAGTAATGGGTGCATCGGTGTATTAATTGCTGAAGTGTTTGTGAATAGGCAAGATGTGTACAGGCTAAATGAAACTTATTTCTTATTCTCCTAAACCTTTTCAAGTCAAAGAACCAAAAACATTACCATATAAATGCAAGTGAAAATATGAACCATAGTCTCAATGTGCATTTGCTTCCCCAATATTCATGCACATATGCTTTATTTAAAGCCTAAAACACTCAAGAAGAAACTAAACCACACATTATATCAATTCATTAATTCACTTCAAATGCATACCATTACTAGATCATTTGAACTATTTCTGTCCATGTGATTTTATAGTGAACAAAATATTGCAGTTTCATGTAACCACCGGGAACACCATTTGACCTTTCATAAGCTTTTAACGCAATAAGTCATAATGGAAAACTGATGCGAAACAAAAGGACTTAAAGACTCCGAAGCGTATACCATTTTGATGCGAAACAAAAGGATTTAAAGGAACCGACGAATCCACCGATAATATCCTATTCGTACAATTATTCCATTCACTCCCATTACTTACCCCTCTTTATAAAGTCCTCCATCAAATAGAGCTCAGGACAGTGCACTGCATGGTCATTATGCCCTCTTGATCACTTTCTTCTCATGATTCAAATATTACTAAGGCCAGCAAAATAATAGAAAATACAAAACTGCTGTCAGGAGTCAGGACATAATAATGAGTGAAAGGCAGTCCTCCTAAGATGATGATGCTTGTGATATGGTCACCTTTGAAGATAAAAAAAGAGAACATTAAATTAAAGCGTATGAGATACCTTTAAAAGGATGGCTGATACCAAATGGTACAATACTCCTCATTCTGGGTTGAGCCTAAATACAGTGATTCTTCTCCACTGTTACTGCAGCAACACATAGTTGTTGCAGCATGGTCTTTTTCCTAGCTTGAAATTGAAACAGAAGACACCGAAGTAAAACAAATGTGGTCAGGGCCAAATGACTCGTCAAACAAGAAGGAACCCAAAATGAGACTTTAAATCCAACAAGAAGTTGTGAAGACTTACATGGCTGATATAAAATTAAAGCTTTGACAGTCGCAATGTATTCCCGATCTCAAACATACTTGCAACAAATAACACAAAAATACCAAACCATTCGTGACTGATTTTTATGGCATACAAAGACAAATTATAAATGACCATTACCCGAAATCACCAAATGATCGAACAAACTCAATAAAACCCAAATGATCGATAACCCAAAATCACCAAATAAAAACAGACCACAGACTACCATTCCCATATAGCATTCATCATATCCGAAAAAACAGTCCCGATAAAATCTCCAACAAGAACATCTGCAGAAAACACTAACCTGTAACATTCGAATGTAGTAGCCAAGCCTATACAAGCCTCGAAACCCACAATATTTCAAGCTGAGCTGGACAGAAATCACCTAATCGGAACAAGACAAGCATAGTTGATGAGTTGAGCTCGTTCTAAAAAACAGGTAACTGGTTCGTTGGAAGAAGGTGGTTGCGAGTAAAATTGGGGTTCGGATCTGGTTGTAGGATCATTTGACGATTGCAGCTTGGTCAGGATGCAAGCGAGGGTGGATCAGGTGATTAAAAATGTCGATCTGGCTGTTAGATATATTTAATGGGTTGTGGTGGTGGGCGACAGGCACAATAGAGTGAGGCCGGGATTGCGGAGAAAGGGAAGAAGGCAGAGGAAGCTGGCCGGATTGATTAGGTGAGCGATCTAGTTTTATTGATGGAAAAAAGTCAAAGGGAGGTCGATGAATAAAAAGTAAGGAAAGGAAGATAAAGAGAAGGACGAGGAGCGGCTATTACATTAGGCTATTACACGAAAATTTAGGCTAACAAGTGCGGAAGCGGCAATTACATGAAAAAATTAGATTCGAGCCCAAATATTTCGTTTTGGAGCCAAGGCAAATTTGAATCCAGAGCCAAGGGAAATTATAATGCCTTCAATGTATAATATTCTATGTAAATTATGTTTAACGTAGGGCTATCAACGAATAATGATATAATTTGAAATATGTTCATATCTATATCAATTTTTTTTATCTAATATTCAAAAAAGCATATTACATATTACAAGGTAGAACTGATAAATAAAAATTTATATTAAATATAATACGAGTTTCCTGAGAAGTGGTTTTCATTAAAATATTGAATATTACATATCAATAATAGTAATTAATACTTATTACTTATTTTTTATTCCTTTTTAGTTGTGGCTGTATATTAACTATCATAAGTTAATTATAGGTTAATCACTATGTGTATGATACGTATTATTAGCTAGTACTTAACGGTAATTATTAAGAATAATTGTTATTTGTTAATTATTATTCTTTATTAATTTTAATTATTATATTTATAATTAATTATTTAATATTTCAAATTAATTATTATTATTTAGTAGCCAAAATTATATTTACTAAAACTGCTGTAATAGTTACTACTAAATCAAAAATTACTTATTGATAATAGATATTATTTAACTTTTACTTATTTCTACTTGGATATAAATTGATTAAAAATTATTAAAAGCTTATAATGTTTATTACTGATTATTGATTAATAAGCAGTTAACATACATTAACTATTAAAAATAAATTACTACTTATTAAATAATAATTATTTAATAATAATTAATAAATATTATTGATTCCTAAGTTTATTATTAATTATTATTAAATATTAATATAATTAGTTATTAAATATATATATTATAAACATGAAGTTTGTAATAGGCATCTATTACAACTAACAAAATGAAAAGTTGTTAAAAATACGTTTATTACAACTTTAGGGAATTGACAGTTGTAAAAAATATTTATTACAACGGTGCCTTTACCACCATTGTAAAATTAAAGTTGTAATATGGTGTTTTTGTTGTAGTATACAGATATTGTTATGGGAATTTGAAAGATATATTTATATCGTTATCTCCAATACGATATTTGTTGGTCGTAGAATTGGATATTGAATATAAGCCGATATATTTTCTATTCAGAGCCTTATATTTAATGTCAAATGTGATTTGGGTTTGTCGTGAACGGTGTCTTCATCAACACTGTTCTTTAGCCCAGTTGAGAAAAGGATTAAATCTTTCTATTTAGATTTAACGAAGTGTACCAATTAAATGATATTTAATTGGAATTGAATTTGAAAGTGATTTTGGGTTTATCGTGAATCGTGTTTTAGGTGACATTGGTTCTTTAACCCAGTTAAAGACAGGATATTGATTTTTGAGAAAATTAAAACTAAGTGGAGTTTTAATGAATCTTTGATTAGAGAAAAGTGGTCGAGAATGAAGTATCACCAGTTTTGCTCCAAAGCGATAGTTAAACCTTTAACTAGATTTGAACGTGAAATGGTAATTAATTTTACCGATAACACCGTGGTATTAGATATGGGGTATTACCAGTTTTGCTTCATCGGATGAATAGGTTGGGATTGGGAAATAAAATAAATAATTACTTCGGTGTGGTTCGCTAATCCCGACTAGTTTAGAAAACCATAATATGGTTTGAAATGATATACAAAGGAAGATTAAAGAATAAATTTAGAAGAATTTATCTTTGATAAAATTAATGGGAACCTTTCCCTAAGAGTGTGAAAATTTGAATAAAAGAATATTCTAAATTGGAATGAGGCGTATGTTGTGTTTGTGTAACACGTTTTTATTATATACGCGGGTTATTCGGAAAGGCCAGGTTTATACCCATTCTGAATAACCGATTCGACGGTATGTCGAAGATGAAGACGGTGGTTGAAGACCGGAAGTCTTCACATCGTTTTGGTGATTACTGATGATCTTGATTGGGCTGTACACCCAAGATGAGAGAGTCAGTTGGTGATCGTCCAGACGTAATTGGAGATCGATGGATATGCGAGGAAAGTGCCTCCGGTTTCGTTCAGACCTAGAACGAACTTGTAAATGGACTGTGTGTCTGACATTGGATTTTATTATGTGTTGATTGATCTCTATTAAATATACATTTGTTTGGCAGCGGAGAATTTATTCTCTTGCTTAATGTCCTTCTCTAAGGCGTACGAGCTCAGAGGTTGTATATCGATGGACATCAGTCGCATGGAGTGAATTTCCTGTGTGGCACGCCTAAGTGGCAGATGATCAAGGCTTCTGTTGAAAAGCAAAGTCTTGTGGTTGATGATCAAAGCACGGCCTGTGTGGCGCAGCATTGCGTATGGCGTTAATTCGCGAGCCTCACACCTCGGTATGAGTCAAAAATGGGATAGTGACTGCAGGGAGAGCACGACGTTTCTTTCTAACTAGTGGTGGTGTCATTGCTTAAACTGGCTGACATTTATATACTTTTCACCTGTATGGTTGTTGGAATGCGAGGCGCCTCCGATATTGGTCTGTTAGGACCGGGAAACGTGTGCTCAGGAATTGCTAATCCTTAAAAGTAAGAGAGGACCGGCCCTGAAGATCCACGGATCATAGTGGGGTCCTGAGACATTTGCTAGAGTGTCTCGAATCGGAGAGGATCTTGCCCCTTGCCTCGACTCATGACGGAAATCCAATTTCCAATACGTGACTTGCGGTTTTATTTGTAGAGCTTAGCATGACGACATGATATATGGTACCCATGCCGTCTATGATTGATATTTATGATTGAAATTGTTTTGAAACTATACACCTATAATAGTATCAAGTGATTTGTTTTAAATGTACCAAGCATGTTTGGCTATTATAAGGGAAAACCCTATCCTTCGGCTTGCGTTGCATTGTGTGATGGGACCTGGGTCTTATAATAGCTTCATTTTTCCAAAGAGCATTGCGCTGTTTTATTATATGCACTAGTATTCTTGGGAGGATACCGTTCCGTGTTATACGGCGTGGTCCCTTGAATTACTCTCTTTTAAAGTAAAGTTTTAAATAATTGTTTTAGTTCTCACACCAGTCACATGACTGGCCCGGAGTTTATTGTTTTAACCTAAACTCTGGGTGCCCTTATTTTCTACACGGGCAGCTAGTAGTTTTGGTTTTGCAAATTTATATTCACAGGAAACTGGTTTACAGCTGGAATGATATCCAGAAAGCTCTATATCCGTATATCTTTTTCAGTTGTGTTTTGTATTATTATTTTTCGCTGTAGTACTGTATTTAAATCTCTGATATTCTTTGTTGTATAATATTTATTCATATTCTGTATATTCTTGTATCTGATGGAATTGTTGTAATAAACAATGAAATGTTCTTCTGTTTACGTTCTATTTTGTCGTGTTCTCAAGGTAATCCGGGCTTTCCTTACCGGGGAAGTTCGGGTCGTCTCAGCTGGTATCGGAGCTTTGGTTTACAGAGCTCGAGAACAAGACACATTAGAACTGAACGAAAGAATCCATCAGATATTGGATTAGTAATATCCAATTAGAATGACTCGTTAGAGATAGGATCAGTAGTATCCTAGAACGAGTGCGAAGAGTATATTTTTCAAATGAAAACAATATTGTTTTGAAAATTTAAACCAGTTTATACGTATTTGAATATTTTATTTGTATTGAATTTGGACAATCGAGTATATAAAGATTTTGCATATACGCGTCATGAACGTATATTCGAAGTTTTAATATACTAGATAGATATAGATTCGCACTCTAGTCACTCAGGGATAATTCTGGTGATGTCCAGACATCATCAGCATTTATGTTCGTGTTTCGAAGGTGTGATATCTATATATTTCCATCAGGCTGGTGTGAGAACCAAAATATAGCTAGAATACATTGTTGTGAATTGGCATCAAAAATGTGATTTTTGTATATATATATCAAAATTATGAATTTGAAACGAAAATCCACTAATTGATTGATGGTTGTGTTGTTTGTTTATTTGTTTGATATTTTGAACCATTTAAGCCTAATTGAACCAAATATCAAATTGTATTGAAAAATGATTACAAATGCATGCATATACATGTACTTACATTGAACAGGTCATAGCAAGGAGGCTAGAGCAGAGAAATAAAATTGTTTGCCCGACAAATAGGTACATGTTTATCATAATTTACTGTTTTGTTTGGGTGATGATGATTTTATGAGCCGATTGGCTAGCTGCTTGGCTTTTTCTTTTTCTTTTGGATTGAAGAAGGCCATGGGAGGCTATATGAAATGTCCCGAAGTCCCCGGTGCAGGGGAGGTTATGGCGAAATTTTTCGAAAATTTAGGGTATTAGCCAAATTTTTGAGAAATTTGAAAAGTTCTTAGAAACTGAAAAGTTAAAGAACTTAAGCCATAAAGAAAGCAATGGAAGTTGAGTTGGTTATTTAAACATCTTTCAGCTTTGTTCCTTTTCGGGGACTAAAAGTTTTAAGTGGGGGAGATTGTAACAACCCGGAAATTCTGAGCCAATTTAAATTTTTTATTTTGGCAATTTCAGCGAATTTTGAATATTTAAAATGAATATTTTAAATAATTCGATGAGAAAATTATTTTGAATAGAATTAGAACGTATATATTTATATACGTTGTCGTTAGAATATAAATATTTTATTTATAATTATAAAAGGAATTGAAAATGGTGCGGTAGTTCAATAATTCGACTTCAAAGTTCAAATGAACATACCGGTTGCAAAATAAACCGGATTTTAGTGAAACCAAAAATATTTGAATCTAATTGAGAATATCTTTCCAACGAATCCGAAAAATTGAAATTTCATAGCGGGAATCAAAAGTTACGCTCAGTTGAAAATTCTGAATAGTCGCTATGGAATTCAGGCCCTTAAAAATGGAAATTTTGCAAATGACCTCGGATTTCGATGAAACCACTTTTGTTGGATCCGTGATGTCAAATTATTGCTAGGTTTCAAATTTCATAATTTTTCGAATCAATATGTGAGCGTGGCAAAGGAAAACGCGTTTGACCAGTTTTAGTTGATTTTAATCGATTGGAAAATGACCATTTTTCAAACGGTCTCAGAATTCGACGAAACTAGTTTTATTAGGACCGTATCGTCAATACGAAGCTAGAAAATATTTTTGGGAATTTTTAGAGCTCGTATGTGGCCCCGGTAAATTGAAATGCACGTTCAAATTAAATATATAGAGTTATATTTTGATTTTGACGAAAACCGATCGAAACAATCGAATCAGCCTGCGATACATATCCCATTATGTTCGGAATGAGGGTAATTAGCTAGAGATGACAGGCGGTGGGTCTCGTTTGGTGTTCAAATTAAAAAGTTACTTTTTGATACAAAATAAAATAATATATTTATTTATAAACCCCCCCTCGATTTCATTTCAACAGCAGGAAAAGGAAAAAAAAGAAAACGGAAGGGGGGAGATCGCGATCTCGTCGCCACCTCCCCCCCTCCCCCGACCAGTTCGTCGCGCCGCGTAGGTGGCGCGCCGCCCACGAGAAGCCCCCCCCCCTCAATCCCTAACGCGCGAGACCCTCCCTATTCTGAAGAGATCACCTCACCTCGCCCCCCCCCCCCATTCCTCCTAGAAACCGTCGCTCCAGCCTGAGCCACCCCGCGCGAGCCCCACCAGCGTCAGCCGCAACACCTCTCCCTTCTCCGACTGTTAGGCCGCCATCTCTCGCCCCCAAACCCTTCTATAAGTTTTTAATTTATTTGTTTATATTTATCGAATGTAATTAGGATAAAAATCAGTTTTTGTGGAGCATAGGATAAAAACTGAATTTTCATATACTCGAATAGCGAAGAAAAATTGGATTTTTATTATATGTGAGGTTTAAAAATATAATTTTTACCTATGTAGGGTATTGGAAATATGGTTTTTATATTTTTAGAATAATAAAAATATGATTTTTATTTAAGTAAAGTAATAAAAATATGATCTTTTATATAAGGAAAGATGTGATTTTTAGATAAGAAAAACTTTGATTTTATTTATATTTTTAATCATATGAAAGCAAAGAGAAAGATGTTAAAAATATAATTATTTTTATATTAGTAGAAGATTAAAAATATAATTTTTTATATAGTGGAAGAAATAAAGATGTGATCTTTATGGAAATAGCAATGTAAAGATATGATTTTTATAGTACAGGAAGTATAAAAATACAATTTTTATATTATATAGATAGTAAAATTTTGATCTTTATATGTGTAGGTAGAGAAATAAAAATCTGATTTTTATTATATATATTTTGAAACAAAAATGTGATTTTTATAGCGATGATATAAAAATTCGATCTTTATATTAGAAGTAGATATAAAAATATAATTTTTATATAGGAAGGAGCGTTATAAAAATATAATCTTTATTGGAAAAAGAGCGATATAAAAATATAATTTTTATATAGAGGATAGCGTGACAAAAATGTGATCTTTATTATATGAACACCATTGTAAAAATAGAATTTTTATCTATATAGTAGCGGTGTAAAAATAGATTTTTTATCTATATAGTAGCGGTGTAAAAATAGAATTTTTATCTATATAGTAGCGGTGTAAAAAAAATAGAATTTTTATCAATATAGTAGCGGTGTAAAAATAGAATTTTTATCTATATAGTAGCGGTATAAAAATAGGATTTTTATATACATAGCAACAATATAAAAATGTGATTTTATATATGTAGTGGCTACGGGCGACGAATTTGACAAAAGGCGAGCATGAAGAGGATTTCTACATAAGAAGAGTCATGGCGTTTGATTTAGCTATTTGGTGAGAACTTCTCACTTTAAATCTTCTTTTCTAGTTAAAAATATATACTAGGATGCAGACGGTGCTTAGTAGCATCAGACACCCATCGTCCACAGACTATGGACGACTTGTATACTTGTTTGATGTATTGTGAAATTTGTTTGTGAAGTTGATGTGAAGTAGACAATAAAATATTCTTGTGTCGAAATAAAATAAAATATTTAAATAGTTAAAAATATTTTATCGCTAAAAATATAATTTTTAACGTGAATGTGAATGAATAAATATTCATTTACAAACCGGACGGTTTGTTTATGTACACCTATTTGAAGGATATTGATTGGAACGATAAATTTTATACATCGCCCAACTGCACGAATAATATTCAGTGTTTGTTGATTTGAAACCCCACACGGGTGTTGGGATGATATTTGGCGTACACTAATCCCAATTATTTAATTGTATGTCGATCGATTGGTCGACAGGCTGTGTAAACGTTAATTATTTATATTTGATGCTTATGCAGTTGTGTGGTGCACTTTGGATGATGATTGATTATTTATCGTTGCTATTATATACATGTGTTGTATGGAATCCATATAACTAACATTATATGGTAATTAACTGGGACTCATTCCAATTTGAATAGAAGAAATATATATTCATGTGTTGAATAGAAGAAATATATATTCATGTGTTGAATAGAAGAAAATATTCATGTGTTGAGTAAATTATTTTAACAATAAAATTTACATCTTTATCATATTTAAGATTAGAAACTAACTGGAAACTAGATAAGATGAGTGGTTTCCTGGGTATTGATCTGATTTTGGTTTCGGCCTTCGGGGTTAATACTTAGGGAATCATTCTCTTACTAATTTACGGTTGGAGTCTGATTAAAAATCAAATGATAGATACCATAATTTTATAAAATATATTAAATAATAGAAATTGTCATGTGTTGACGGTACTTATGTGTTGAGATTAGTCATGTGTTGAAAGAAATAAAGATTCATGTGTTGAATAGAATGAATATTCCTTTGTTGAATAGAATAACAAAGTTATTAAAATATATAAAGCCGTGTTGATTAGAGATGCGCCATTTTGACGCGAACGACATTTATATCGATTTTATTCGTTTTTATAATGAATATAGAAAAAGAAGTGATTTCAAAATATAACGTTTTGAAAATATTACCATTTGTATATCGATGATGTGGAATATTCAATTTCGATTCGAAATTGAATATGAAGTTGAAATCGTCCTGAAAACGAATTTAAAACGATTTATAAAATACATTTTAAAAGGAAATCGATGAAATATATATATATATATATATATATATATTATAATGGCCTGAATAGAACGCGCTGCGGTAGTTCGTGAATTTCGACCATTGACTTCGAATGGACAATACGGGAGATCCGACCGTCGGATTCTCCTGAAACCGGAATCGTTGGGTTCGTGTCGAAAAGAGCTTTCCAATGAATATTAGGAATTTGAAATCTAACGGTTGGATTTGGAATTATGTCGAAATCAAATTTGGAAAAGGTCGCTGTAAGTGCAATTCGATGGTCGTTGATGGAAATCGACTGTACGGGCCTTGATAAAATTAATAAAAATATTAATAATTTGTGTAAAATCATAATATATGAATTGGAAAGTACTGGGGTGAAAAATTCCACAATTGAAAAGGTAAAAATATTTTTTTATCGAAATGAACTAGTTTTGAACTAGAATTAAAATCAGTTTATTTTTGAAATAAATAAATTGAATTTGAAATGGGTTTTAAAGGTAACTCGAATTTCCAATAATTGTATTGGAATGGATTTGAATCGAAACTATCTTTGGAATATTTCGATGCTAGATTTCGTGATTATACAGATATTGTTATGGGAATTTGAAAGATATATTTATATCGTTATCTCCAATACGATATTTGTTGGTCGTAGAATTGAATATTGAATATAAGCCGATATATTTTCTATTCAGAGCCTTATATTTAATGTCAAATGTGATTTGGGTTTGTGTGAACAGTGTCTTCATCAACACTGTTCTTTAGCCCAGTTGAGAAAAGGATTAAATCTTTCTATTTAGATTTAACGAAGTGTACCAATTAAATAATATTTAATTGGAATTGAATTTGAAAGTGATTTTGGGTTTATCGTGAATCGTGTTTTAGGTGACATTGGTTTTTTAACCCAGTTAAAGACAGGATATTGATTTTTGAGAAGATTAAAACTAAGTGGAGTTTTAATGAATCTTTGATTAGAGAAAAGTGATCGAGAACGGAGTATCACCAGTTTTGCTCCAAAGCGATAGTTAAACCTTTAACTAGATTTGAACGTGAAATGGTAATTAATTTTACCGATAACACCGTGGTGTTAGATATGGAGTATTACCAGTTTTTCTTCATGGGATGAATAGTTTGGGATTGGGAAATAAAATAAATAATTACTTCGGTGTGGTTCGCTAATCCCAACTAGTTTGGAAAACCATAATATGGTTTGAAATGATATCCAAAGGAAGATTAAAGAATAAATTTAGAAGAATTTATCTTTGATAAAATTAATGGGAACCTTTCCCTAAGTGTGTTAAAATTTGAATAAAAGAATATTCTGAATTGGAATGAGGCGTATGTTGTGTTTGTGTAACACGTGTTTATTATATACGCGGGTTATTCGGAAAGGCCAGGTTTATACCCATTCTGAATAACCGATTCGACGGTATGTCGAAGATGAAGATGGTGGTTGAAGACCGGAAGTCTTCACATCGTTTTGGTGATTACTGATGATCTTGATTGGGCTGTACACCCAAGATGAGAGAGTCAGTTGGTGATCGTCCAGACGTACTTGGAGATCGATGGATATGCGAGGAAAGTGCCTCCGGTTTCGTTCAGACCTAGAACGAACTTGTAAATAGACTGTGTATCTGAAATTGGATTTTATTCTGTGTTGATTGATCTCTATTAAATATACATCTGTTTGGCGGCGGAGAATTTATTCTCTTGCTTAACGCCCTTCTCTGAGACGTACAAGCTCAGAGGTTGTATATCTATGGACATCAGTCGCATGGAGTGAACTTCCTGTGTGGCATGCCTAAGTGACAAATGATCAAGGCTTCTGTTGAAAAGCAAAGTCTTGTGGTTGATGATCAAAGCACGGCCTGTGTGACGCAGCTTTGTGTATGGCGTTAATTCGCGAGCCTCACACCTCGGTATGAGTCAAAAACGGGATAGTGACTGTAGGGAGAGCACGACGTTTCTTTCTAGCTAGTGGTGGTGTTAGTGCTTAAACTGGCTGACATTTATATACTTTTCACCTGTGTGGTTGTTGGAATGCGAGACGCCTCGGATATAGGTCTGTTAGGACCGGGAAACGTGTGCTCAGGAATTGCCAATCCTCAAAAGTAAGAGAGGACCGACCCTGAAGATCCAAGGATCATAGTGGGGTCCTGAGACATTTGCTATAGTGTCTCAAATCGAAGAGGAGCTTGCCCCTTGCCTTGACTCATGACGGAAATCCAATTTCCAATACGTGACTTGCTGTTTTATTTGTAGAGCCTAGTATGGCGACATGATATATTGTACCCATGTTGTCTATGATTGATATTTATGATTGAAATTGTTTTGAAACTATACACCTATAATAGTATCAAGTGATTTGTTTTAAACGTACCAAGCATGTTTGGCTATTATAAGGGAAAACCCTATCCTCCGACTTGCGTTGCATTGTGTGATGGGACCTGGGTCTTATAATAGCTTCATTTTTCCAAAGAGCATTGCGTTGTTTTGTTATATGCACTAGTATTCTTGGGAGGAAACCCGTTCCGTATTATACGGCATGGTCTCTTGAATTACTCTCTTTTAAAGTAAAGTTTTAAATAACTGTTTTAGTTCTCACACCAGTCACATAACTGACCTGGAGTTTATTGTTTTAACTTAAACTCTGGGTGCCCTTATTTTCTACACGGGCAACTAGTAGTTTTGGTTTTGCAGATTTATATTCACAGGAAACTGGTTTACAGCTGGAATGATATCCGGAAAGCTTTGTATCCGTATATCTATTTCAGTTGAGTTTTGTATTATTTTTTTGCTGTAGTACTGTATTTAAATCTCTGATATTCTTTGTTGTATAATATTTATTCATACTCTGTATATTCTTGTATCTGATGGAATTGTTGTAATAAACAATGAAATGTTCTTCTGTTTGCGTTCTATTTTGTCGTGTTCTCAAGGTAATCCGAGCTTTCCTTACCGGGGAAGTTCGGGTCGTCTCACAAGGGTTACCCAGAGTGTGTAGTCCTGAGACATTTGCTAGAGTTTCTCGAAGCGGAGAGGAGCTTGCCCCTTGCCTCGACTCATGACGGAAATCCAATTTCCAATGCGTGATAATTCGGTTTTATTTGTAGAACCTAGTATGGTGACATAGTAGATGATAGCTATGCCGCCTAGGATAGATATTTATGATTGAAATTGTTTTGACACTATACACTTATGATAGTATCAAATAATTTGTTTTAAACGTACCAAGCATGTTTGGCTATTATAAGGGAAAACCCTATCCTCTGGCTTGCGTTGCATTGTGTGATGGGACCTGGGTCTTATAATAGTTTCATTTTTCCAAAAAGCATTGTGCTATTTTGTTATATGCACTGGTGTTCTTGGGAGGAAACCCGTTCCGTGTTATACAGCGTGGTCCCTTGAATTACTCTCTTTTAAAATAAAGATTAATTACTGTTTTAGTTCTCACACCAGTCACATGACTGATCTGGAGTTTATTGTTTTAACCTAAACTCTGAGTGCCCTTATTTCCCACACGGGCATATAGTAGTTTTGGTTTTGCAAATTTATGTTCACAGGATCCTGATTTACAGCTGGAACAATGCTCGGAAAGCTCTGTATCCGTGTATTTCTTTCAGTTGTGTGTTGTATTATTTTTCCGCTGCTATGTAATTTATTGTAATATCTAATATTTATCGTATGTATAATATTCATTTATACTCTGTATTTTCTCGTATCTGATGGAATTGTTGTAATAAACAATGAAATGTTCTTCTGTTTGTGTTCCGATGTGTGTTGTTCTCAATTCAATCCGTGCTTTCCTTCACGGGGAAGTTCGAGTCGTATCATCAAATTTGATTTCGTTAAATAACACATGGATAGTGAAATAAAAAAACACTCATTCGTTACGTACCCCTTGAACAATTTCATAAGAGTATTGTTAATGATACTCCAAAAATGGTTAGGGGGATCATTCTTTGTTATTTTTAAAACTTACTAAGAGGAGGTTCATTTAACATAGGCCCTCCTTAACATTTGTAAAATATAGATCAAAATGCTCTTTTACTATTTTACACTAATTACATTTTATTATTCGGTTAAACCCTAATTATCTTCTTCTTCTCAAAGTAAAAAAATTAATCATTGTTTTCATGGCGGAACCAATTTCTGACGAAATGTCTAACTTTGAAAAAGAAGAGAACATGATTTTTACATAAAAAAGAATGACATGTTGAATTTGTTGTAAAATCATAGAAAAAGTAACAATTTACTGGAAAAACTGGAGGTCTATTTTGGCCATAAACGTTATATTTGTTGATAGCGAGCCAAAATTAAATAATTGTAACTTCATGTACTTGCTGAAATTAGTGAACGCATCAGTTCATGACAAATAACACAAATTCGACGATATATCACCGAATAAAATTATGTTTTCCAATTTACTTTCGCCGAATATGTACGATTTTTATTTTTCTTTAGATTATCTATTATCGGCATGCTATTTTCGAACTTTGTACTGAGTTTCGGTATGTCCTTATTAATTTTTACCGTGTTTTGTGTATTTGAATGGAAGGTAAAATCAGGTTTTTTTATTTGTTTTTTCATTGTGTTTGGTCCCTCTTTTAACAATATAATTTTCAATAGAGTGAAAATAAAATATGAATCTCGCTTATTCGTTTTAGGAGTAACCCTAATAGGGTGCTATTATTCACACCTCATTTTACAATTCTGGCCACCTTTCTAAATTTAATACAAATGATTAATTTTTATATTCTTCTGGCCACCATATATTATTCATTCACTCAGTTATTTACCACCGTATTTCTACTAAAAAAAGATGTACTTCTCTACAATTTCAAACCTTAAACACTAACAAAAGCAGATATTCTTTTGTGCCTAATAGAGATGGAAGATGAAGATAAAAAAGAGGATAGATTTGCTTGATTTTTATTGTTTTCTATTATTTTATAGAACATGTTGTTGGTTTTTTTTTTAATGGTTAGAGTTTTCTATGTCGTTTTAGGATATTTTTTCCGCTTCGTTGGAAATTTCAAGCTTGGAGAACATTAAATTTGACGATGTTGTAATAGGGAATGACAATGTAAGTTTTGACTTGTAGGGTTTTTATCCATATAACTTATGTATCTTGATTTACAAATCGATGCATTAACTTTTTTTGGTCGTTTGATAGATGGAATATTTGAATGATGATGAATTGGACAATGCCTTTATTGTTTCGAATGATAAACATGATGGTTGTGATAACATGATGTAAAAATGTTCGATCAAATGACTCAAAAGACATAAATGTTGATTTGACAAATCATTTCACAACTGACGAAACAAGTACTCATTTATAAAAATTAAAATTGCTAATGTGGTTATAAAAATAGATTATGTTAATTTTTTCTTGAACCATTTGACTTTAGTATTTGATAAGAGGAAGTAAGCATTTGTTTAGATGAAGGTGATGGTGGTCTCTCTATTTTTACGATATTAATCTAGATAGTGACCAGTAGAGAAAAATGGAAATATTTTATATGGTATTAGTTCTGGTGGCCGGAAGTGTAAATCGGAATGTGAATAGTAGCACCGCACTAGTAATACTCTTTCATAAACAAATTTGAAAATGTTTTTCCATCTAGAGACAAAAAATCGAGATAAATCAAAGCACAAAAATTCATTACTCTCATTCCACCGATTTTCGTTTTCAACTGCATTCGGTGCTTTCCCGCCTCAAACTCCACATACACCCATCAAATTTTGTACTAAGCTGCAGCGAAACCCTGCCTGATTTCAACTAATTTTTGCCCTTATCCAAATTGAAATGGCCTTTTAAAGCGGCATTTTTATTCCCATGGAAACCGAGAAATCCGTCGCTAGAAAATTGATTTCAAGTGTGCGGTTCTTTTTCCTACTCTATTTAGTTAGCAAAGTTCACCGCGATTCTTTTGATCAGCTTCGTTTTATGCTTGTAAATTTCAGCTGGTTGCTTCGTCGGTTCAGAGATGCCATCGTTCAGGAGCCCTTTGTCGATTAACGATTTTACTTAAGTTTATTCACAACTCAAACCCTAAGTCTCTTCAAATCTCAGGTAGGAAATAATTACTGCATTCCTTATTCACTATTACGAAGTATCCATCTCATATTTGTTTATTTCTGATATTTGTAATATGAAGTTTTGCCTAAATGAGTTACATGTGATCTGATTTCCCGCTTTCAGACGGTAAAAGTGACAAAAAGTAAACTGTGCTCTTTATTTAGTCAGTTGTTTATGGCTTAGCACGATTAAGGAGTCACGTTTGTTTTTATTGTTGAAGGGACTCCACAATGGTCACTTGTGCGTCCATGGGTCATTGTGAAATTTACCTTTACCTAAAATCTGATTCCCAGTAACAATGCCCTTCCAAAAATGATTAAATATTCTGTTGAGAATTGTATAAAACCTAAAAAAGAGAGCACACATTTAGGTCAATTATGTGTTCATGTTCTAATGTGTTTGGGCAATTGCTCTTATTGAAAATCAGATCATCATTAAGCCCTTTACTTGAGAATTTGAACTGGAAATTTGGCAATCCTGATTAGTTAGTGCATTTCAATAATCTGACTTTTGGACGGCTATATCTGCATTAAACACTGTGAAGTAGAGAAAAATCTATGGTTTTCTTTTAGCCATGGAGAAAGCCAAGTCCTTGAAAAAAATTCTCAGTTTTTTTTTTTTTTTTTTTTTTTTTTTGTTTTTTGTTTTTGAATCATCAGCATTAGTCACACCATGCCATCCGAATCATAATTCTCATATCAGAAAACTGTTTGGTGGAATCATCATAGATAATGATGGGTTTCAATTTGTTCAAAAAAAAGGCTAACCAAGAAGAACCTGCTGCTAGCCCCTACCAGTAAAGATAACTTGATGAGAAAAAAAGATCCAAGAACCTCTTTTCCACAATCTAACATAACCTGATCGGGGTCAGGGACAAATAGGAGATCGGCTATCATATCATTGAATAGGGCATTAGGGCCAAAAAAAAAAAATCAATAGCGAATGTGGCATGGTTAAAGAGTTCGTCTGTAAGACAAGTGAATGGTTGAGTAATTCTATTCTTGTGTATGTTGTTAGGGCCAAACCATACTTCTTAATTTTATATCTTATATTCAAGGGATTTGGAAAACATTAGGCAAGTGTGATGTGTCTTCAAGAGAAAATGGGTTTTTTCCTTGCAAAAGTTAAAATGCCTAAAGAATGTGACACAATTATGAAAACTGCTCCATATTTCTATGATGCCAAACTCGTCATAATAAGAAGGTTGTCTAATTCCTTAAAATTAGGTAAAGGTTTACTTACATCAATGCTAATATGGGTAAGATTACGAGTGTAAAATTTGAACTATGAAATCATGAAGCATTTAGTGTCATGACTTGATTATCGGAAAGCTCATAAAAATATATGCAACCACAACAATGAAGACAAGATTAAATTATGTTCGCCTTCTAGTGGAAGTGTAAGATGAACTTTTAGTGGGAATATTCTAACATTGTTTAATGGTGAAAATATAACCTAGAAAGTTTTTATTTGAAGCATTACCCCAAAAATATATTGTTTGCAAAAGCTTTAGGCACACAAGAGAGCAATTTAATCTAGGAAGGCATGAGTACCGTAGACTGGTAACCAAGAAAATCAACAACTGCTCAAAAGAACAAAGAAAATTCTAGAGAAGAATCACATAATAATAAATCAAATCAAGAAATGTTCATAATAGAGAAGCAATTGAAGAAAATGAATAGTTGAACCCAGAAGGCTTCATAATTGATCAAAAATCCAGTGGGTCAAAGCAACTCACTATCAAGAAGATCATATCAATGGTTGAAGACATGTTTCGGATTGTTGGCAAAAAGTGACATGGAAAAATCATGCAAATAACATGTTGCACAACAAAGGAAGGAATAAATGAGAAAGAAAAAGCTTAGTAACTGAAATCCCCTCGGTCCAGCTTCTTGTTTAATTGAAACCAATAATCATATAGGAATATATGATGATAGTACATAGAATAATGATTATTCAAACCATGGTTATTACGGCGGCAAATCGAGTCGAGTCAATAGAGGTCCAACTAGTCGATTTGTCGGACTAGTCATAGACTAGTCGATAAGTAAATAAATATATACGTATGTATTAATACATCTAGGTTAACAACAACACATATATTAATACATCTAGGTTAACAACATCTTGGGTATTTTTACCTGAATTAACCTTTTACCTGCAGTTTGGGTATTTTCTTCTTGGTTAACAACACCAAATTAACCTTTCACCTGCAGCTTTCAGGGTTAAATCATGAAGTCGACTTTTTTTTTAAGGGTTTAAGTTCACGAAGTCGACTTTGTTTGTAGGGTTCGAGTTCGACTTCCATGTATGAATTCGACTTCCATGTATGAATAAATATACTGGAACAACCATGTTCGTGATTTAGGGTTCGTGATTTCGACTTCGTGATTTAGGGTTCGATTTCGACTTCGACTTCGTGATTTAGGGTTCGAGCTCAACTAATTGCAAGTTGACTTTTCTAGTCGATGCTCCAGCGTTGACTAATCGACGACTAGTCGCGACTAGTCGAGCGCCATAATAACAGTGATTCAAACGCTACTATGGAGATTGTTCCTCGCTCAAAAAATGCTGCAGACGCTGAGGACGTAAGATGCATCAACTCGGATTTGCCGTTTACATCTGATCTAATTGATATATTACCACTACATGATGCAAGAAAAGGGGTTAGTGATGAGCACCAAGGGGAAAAAGTTTTAAACAAAAATACATATAGTAGACAGTCCAAAATGAGGTGAAATGACGATAAAGCTTAAATCAAAGGGTACAACATGTAAGAAGGGAAGCAGGATTGCCTCGGTGTTTAGTATAAAAACAATGAACTACTTTTTGTTAAAATTTCCATGTCTATAGTTGCATGAAACGTAAGAGGAATGAATTCCCAATCTAAACAAGCTTGACATAATGCATATGTTAGAGAGTATAAACCAATAATTATAACATTAACTGAGAATAAAACGAAGGATGAAAACATTGAGAAGAGTTTATGAAATTGCCAAATAACTGGAAATCTGTAAATAATAATGACATTGGAGGCAATGGTAGAATTTTAATGATATGAGATTCTAACATTTTGGTTAATACTATTATAAAATATTTACAATATTTTGACTATACTTTTTAACAATATAAGGGGGATAAGTATACAAATCACTAGCATATATGGAAATAATTTTGAAAACGAGAGAAATAAACCACATTGTAGATTAAAAAGTATGATTTTTAAGTTTTAAATTCCATGATTAACAGTGGGAGATTTTAATATTGTAATGCATTCTTTTGAAAAATTTGGAGGTAATAACATCCCCTAATAAATTAAACAGAATAAATAATTTTTTAGTTGAAAGTGCTTCTATAGAACTAATAATCAATAACAAATATACATGGAGATCAGGAATTGAGATTTGTACTTTGGATAGAGAATTTCAATAAATAGATTTTTATTTATTTGAGAAGTCCCTAAATTTTAAGTGTAATACTGGTGTGCAAACTATAAGTGATCATACCCCTTTATTACTTAAATAATATTATGTAATAAAAATTATATATATATATATATATATATATATATATATATATATATATATAAGTAACATATCTTTTAGATATAACCATGGTTGAGTATTTGATAATGAATATAAAGAAGTTGTAGACAAATGTCTTATCTTTTCTTGCAATGGCACAAGTCAATTTCAGTTTAAGTATATTCTTAAAGGATATCAAATTCAATCCTAAGAAGTGTAATAAAGAAAAAGTCAAATTGAGAGGAGTATGCAAAATTCAAAAAAAGAAGGGAAAGTTTAACAAGATATAATAGATAAAATCTAGATGATATTGAAAAAAAATTAAGGAATCTTTTTTCAATCAAAATAATTTATCTACAAAATTGTGTATTAATACTAGTAATCTAAAACAAAAGGCAAAGGTAGGCTGTTTAACTAAAAGAAACGTTTGTACAAATTTATTAATGCAAAAATGAATAGCAAAAACATGTAAACAATATTGGAAATGTTTTTTTATAGTATGTGAAATTTAGTCAATGAATATAGTAAAATAACAAAAGTAATAGTGACATATTTTACTAATATGTATAATACAGAACTGCTAGAGGTTAACTTCCATAAGGTTATCTGTAAAACAAAATTAAATCCATTATTAGAAGATATTTTACTTGCTCTAGTAAAAGAAGAATAAATTTGGTGTCTAAAGCTGGATTTTGGCAAGTTAAGTTTCTATTGTGGTAGTGCAATAGCTAGTTAATGCTACCTTGTTTATAATTTTCACCCTGCATGGTGTATGAAATTCCACCCCGCGTGGTGATGGTTTGTACTTTGTAGTTTAGGCAAGTAAGCCTAACTCTTATACTGTAATCTTGTATTGACTCATGTTTAGTGGTTAGGCATTCGGCCTAACTCCTGGATTTTGTATGTATTTATCACTTGCTGTAATGAAAATGTGGACGATACAATATAAAAACCAGTCGGTCTTGTCCAAATGGGGAAAAAGAAAAAAGTATCATTTTAATGTTGGGGACAGTAAAAGCAAAGGGCCAGATGACTTTAATGTCGAGTTCTATAAAATTCATTGGGAAAAGATTAAGGGTTAGGTAATTAATGTAGGAAAAGAATTTTTTCAATGGTGGCAAAATATTGAAGGGTTTGAATCATACCTTTGTTACATTGATTCCCAAGAATAAAAACCCTTCAATCATAAGAGATTATAGACCAATGTCATGTTGTAACTTCATTTATAAACTTATGACAACTTTGAGTAACATACTTAAAGATTGTCTTTTTTAATATATAAAAATCAAAGTGATTCTGTGCCATGAGGATTAATATATGAACGTGAAATGGTAAGAATAATAAAGTAGGGGACCATGTATGTTTAAAGATAGATATGCACAAAGCATATGATGAACGAATATAATTTTTATGTATATCGTATAATGCAAAGTACGAGCTTTCATAGTAGGCTTTGTGATTGAACATATGAATGTATCAATATCGTAACTTTTCTATATTTACATAGGTAAAACAAAGGGTTTTATAAATAGTAATAAGTGTATTAGACTGGACGACCATCTATCACCATACTTATTCAGTTTGGTGATGCGTTTCAATTTTGTTTGGGGTAGAAGTAATTAAGGACAATGTTAATCTAGTAAATGAAGTGTTGCCATTTATTGCATATCTTATTTATGTCGATAATCTAGAGTCATTTTGTAAGGTAGATAAAATGATAAATCTAATGCTTATGCTACTAAAGGTATTTTTGACTGTTTACTTAAGCATACTGGGTTTTACATAAGCATACTGGGTTGCATATTAATGAACATAAAAGTAAAACTTATTCAAGTAAAAACAAGTATAGAAGGGTGCTAGATACACTACAAATATAAGGAGATTTATCAAACAAATATTTTGGTTTGCCTCTTTCAGTGGATCAATTAAACGATAGTGATGTGCAATGCCCGTGGAGAAAGTGTAGGAGAAAATGAAAACTTGGTCAAGTAGATTGGAAAATAGCAGACAAAGCGGAGTTAATCAAAATATTGATATGCAATTATACTATAGTGACAACAATCATACCATATTCCTGCAGCATCGGTGAAGAAATTAAAAAAGTGTGCCGAATTTTTATGGAGGGGAGGGTTATTATAGCTATGCATGTCATTTATAGCTATGCAAAGCAAAATAGGAGGGTGGTGTTTATATTAGAAATATGAACGGCCTTAGCTATGCATGTCATTTATAGCTTTTATGAAGATTTATAAATTAACAGTTAAAAGTGGGCAAGATGGATGAAAAATAAATATCTTTAAAGAGAACTTTTTTGGAACATCTTGCCAAAAACCAACTAATTAAATGCATGGAAACAAATTCTAAAAAGCAGAGAATATGAGAGTTTATTATTGAGAGAAAATTCAAGCATGGTTATGAACCACATTGTCGTTAAAAAGCATAAAATCTTACATTTTAAATTCCGACTGAGATTAGGTTTGTCCCTTTAGGATTTGATTTATATTTTGATTCAAACTTGGTTAAAACCACGATTAAAATAAACATTCAACTTCGACTAACATGTTTAATATGCTTATTTCAATTCACAATGTCAAGTATAATGTTTCCCAAACAAAATAAAAATGAAATAATTTTCAAAAATAAAATAAAAATGAAATTATAGATAAATTATGTTTTAACTTTAAGTTTAGTTTTAGAAACTCAGAAATAAATAAATAAATATATATATATATATATATATATATATATATCAATTCTAAGTCCGTGCAAGCTTTAAAATAAGGATCCATTGAACCTATGTTTTGTGATTTGAATAACGTTTTGATTTAGAGTTTGAACTTTACGATTTACGGTTTGAATCTTATCTTGAATACCTTGGTGAAACAAGTTTATGATTTGATCCCTTGTTCAAGCATGAATCTTCTACAAACAGAGCGAGATCGAATGATTTCCTAATCTTTGGAGGGATTGATGCTATAGATCTATGATATCCAACATCTAGTAACTAATCTGCCCAGCTAAAGTATTATTTAAAACCTCGATGCGGTAACAGCTTATTGGGAATAAATAGCAAGCAGCAAAGTAAAATTTTCTTTGGAAAAACTTGGGAACATCAACATATCAGAATCAAGCAGCCTACAGTGGAATGACATGGATGCACATATGGAATAAGTAAGCAGTCCTAGAATGATATTTTGTACATACTTTGCAATTAATGTTTAATTGCCAACAAGAGTCAAGACAAGTAAACTGGGCAGTACAAAAATTTAAAGCGTCTACTTTTTGTTTAGAGCTTGATCTATTGATCGTTTGTTTTTTGAGTATTACCACTCAAATTATGTTTGGAGTCTTGCTTGGGAATATCTCGGAACTAAGCATTATGGTAACATAAGACAGAAACATATAGTTCATCAAAATGATGGGGAATTTCAGTTAAAAAATCATTAGAGACTTGGCTCACATCATGACTACAACAGTTAATCATATATGGAAGAAAATGAATAACATAGTGCATGACAAAACAAGGTTAAGTAAAGAGCAAAGATGAGTGCTAATAGACATAGATAACAAAATTATACTACAAAAATCGAAAAAGGAATAAAAATCAAATCATATTGAATTTTAAATGGTCGGACAAAGAAGCTGGAAGCAAACATATAGAGAAATATTTATATCAATCGAGAGTCAATCATCATGGGAGAAAGCAACACGGATATAGAGTAGAGCATGTCTCTAATCCAGATTCTAATCAAGCTCAGTAACTGATTATGTCTCCTTAGATCGTCAGGCACATATAGAGTGTCATCTTGCTGGTCGCGATAGTGACAAATCGGCAGATCTAAGGTTGTGCATCATTGGATGTGCCGGTAGTTTTAGTATTGACAATAACAACTCTATTTCTGGAATTAATGGAATGAGGGGCAAGTTTAATGGATGTCTTCTTATTAGAGGAGAGAAGCCAGTGGAATGAAGTACGTGGATGAATTAGAAGAAGCCAAGGGTTTTTGACTTTCTGCCAGTATTATGCAAAAATCGTTTAGTAAAATTGGCATTGTAAGTAAATAACCCTAGCTGTTGTTAGCGTTTTGACAATGTAATCGGCTGAGTAATGTATAATAACCAATCCGTATATTTGAGCCTTGGGCCAAAATGTTTTTATCTAATTTAAAATAACATCTATATTGCATCATCTGGTATTTGATTATTGAACGTCATCCAGTTGTTTTCAGATATGTTAATACTCCACTAGAGTATTAGTTTAGGCTTATACTTGATTGAAAGATTATATCCTTCAAAGACAAATTACTTGAGGATTTAAACCATTTTAAGGTATAGTAGAGGTACCACCTTGTAGGAAACCGATGTCTTATTTTATTATTCACTCTAATGCATTTAGAATGCAAGTGCAATTTTTAAAAGCCCCTTTTTTTGCTGAACTTTAAATAAAATGATTTTTTCGATCATTCTATTTTTATTTATTTGCTTTTGTATTATTTTTAAGTTTTTGATAATTATTTTCTGAATTTATTAACATTTTCAGACTAGTAGTTTCTTTTTACCAAATAATGTTGATTTTCTTAAAAAGCACTAATTTTTAAATAAAATTTATTATTTTTGTTTTAATTTTCTTAGATTTTTTTGGGGATTTTTTATTATATTTTATTTCTTTTTAAATAGTTATAGTCTTGATTTTTATTAAATTTCTTTGAGAAGTTATGAAATCTTTTGACGTTTGATTTCAAATATTTGTGAAACTTTTTTCACACAAGTTTTTTGGGTTTAAGTGAAAATGTAAAGAAATTTGAACCTTTCTCAATTTTTACCTTTGTTTGATGTATTTTTACTAGTTTTTTATTGTCAAGTTTAAAGATTTTTTTCGATTTGTTTTGCCTTTGATATGGAGATTTTCTATTACTAGATAAGAATATCATCTGTACATATGCATGCTCTAATAAGGTTATCTTTTTCCCTAAATCTTTATTACAGTGAGGCAAATCTCTATTGTTTGGTTTGATAAGCCTTTAACTAGCTCTTAAGGCAATACATGAGATAATGGATGATAAAATTAGGTTTTGACCTTTTGTTATGACATATTTTATGGAGGGCTTGTTTTTGAGGAGTAGCTGTGGGGCGCTTAAAATCAAGGGATGTGAATAGGTGGCTATTGTTGTTGCCAATATGCATTGAGCGGTAGAGTTGATTGATTCTCTACCAATATATTTTATATATTTGACTGTGCTGTTGGAGGTTATCATATTCTTCTTGATTGGCTGGCTATAAACATATGTCCAATAAATAATTCAGTATTATATACATTGGTTTCTTCTTCCTTTGCTGTATGTTTTGCAATGCATTTACAAAAATTCTTTTGACAGTCAGTGACACTGGCGTTGCGAGTAACTTGGTGGAGATCAAGGAACTGGATGTTGCATTTCTTGCTCACTCTGATAATTGGGGTTAACTCTACAGTTCATATTTTGCAATCTGTTTATCAGTTCTTAGGTGGATCTGTCGTTCAATTCATACTTGGAATTCGGTTAACTTTTCTATTTCCATATTTCTTCACTGTAGTTCTTATCGTTTGCAAGTTGGAATACCGGCGATAGTTACTTTCACTTTTCTATAAGAAATTTATTTTCATGATTTTGGTTAAGGTTATGCATCAATGATAAACCTTTTCTAAATTTCTAACTTCATCTGTGACCTTATTCTTTGAGTTTAATTATAGCTCAGTGTTTGAGTGAACATATCATCTTACTATTCGTAACATATATATATACACACACACACACACACACACACACACACACACACACACTCATAAAGATAATAAAATGTGTGTTTTTGTATGTTGTCAATTGAGATTGCAATGCGTCTAAGGTATTTTCTAATGTATAAATACATAATACTTCAACTTTTAGATTGATTCTGACAACATCTGAGTATCAGCCAATATTATTTTATATTTTGAATATTGCATATTGGTAGTTAAGCGATATTTCAATGATACTGATACCAATTACCTGGAATATGCTAGTTAAGCTAATACATGCTTTAGTGACCAATTATTCATGTGCATGCTATACCAACATTTATATCATCTTTAGCACTTATATAATGTTTGATATGTGGAAAATTAGCATAAGAAATCATCTCAGAGCACCCAACCGGTCTTATGACATTTAAAAATTAATGTATAATTGAATGGTCATAATAAATGTGTCTCCTCCATACTGATAGTCACTCCATCGAGGGTGTCTATGAATTATGATAAACATAGTTATTAATACGGCATAAAAAGATGCAAAGCATTTCTAGAATCTTGGCACATGCACGGCTTTTTAACTTACTGTGCATGATTAGATTTTTTTTAAAAAGATTATATATATATATATATATATATATATATATATATATATATATATAACACTTAATTTAAAAGTTTAATATAATTTGTCTTTTTTTACCAAAACATATGCAGTAAAGATTTTTTTCCCAACATTTTGCAAAAAAAACATCATCAAATATAATATAATAAGCATAGAATTTCAAACATAATAACCTTTAGAAGGCAAATTCTAAGATAATAGTACATATTTAGTTTGATTAAGCAATTGTGTTTTTTAAATAAATATATGCATCATCTGATTCATAAACTTTCGCATCTTTCTCATTTTTCTCATATTAATTGACAATTCTTTTAATGCGACCATAATGGGAACAAACAATTCGAAGTTTGTTGGAGATTAAATTAAAAAAAACTTTCATTTGATATTGCTTGTTCGGTACAACAATGAAAAAATTTGTTCGAAGTTGGTTCGAGGTTGATTCGGAGAATATGACCATTTGAGATTATGTTTTTGGTGCAGGATGGCAGTTAGACTCCTCAAGTCAAATCTTAGACCCGATCCCATGGGTCTCAATTCTAGTCGTGTTTTGTTTTGTCACATCTAACTTGTAAATTTTAAAACCTTTATCCGACTTAAGTTCGATTCCGTTTGGATCGGGGTTCGATTAGGTAACAACGCTAAAAATGCATATATTCCAACGCTTTTGTTTAATCTTCCTAGTCAAATCAGTTTTCATGTTATTTTTCATCGACAAGATCTGACCTTGGAGCCAGTGGGTACAAGTTGAGTTTGAATCGGTTTTGTTTGGATTTGTGGATTTCGGGTATGATTGTCCATTGTATTTTGGTGTGGCAATAATATAAATTAATAATTTAAAGTTTGGTGGAGATTAGTTTAAAGTGCAATTATATTACTATATAACAAAAATTGTACGTTCAACCATTGTTGGATATTAGTTTGGATTGTAAAAATGAAAATAATTTAAAAAGTAAAAAACAATAAAATAATGAATAGGCACGTCGTATTTGCGCCAATTGCCATTTGCGCCACCATTCCTTTAAATGAACAAACGCAGCACCTTGTGGCGCAGCACGCCTTTCATACCTATGATGATAACTAGATTTTGTTTTCTAGTGTGAGTCATGACAATTATATCACGACTTATGATCATATCGTTTGCCTTTCATACCTATGATGATAACTAGGTTTTGAGTTTACTTATTTGTATATATTTTCGTGAAAATTGAAGGTGAGTCCACCATGGAAAAGGACAGCACATAAACAATGAATTATTCATGTATGTTGCTTGAAAAACACTCTCTTCATATTTACCGCTTATCAAATATTATATTGGAAAAGTTAAGCATCAAGAAAAAGTCCCAGAGCACCCACTATATCTTGATGGCTTTAAACAACGATGTATTGTTGAGCCTTGATGATGGATGATATCACTTGATTCACGTCCCAACAAATAATCATTCCATCGAGGGTGCCTATGTTTATGATAATTAGAGTATTTTTCTACTGTGAATTATGACGATTATGTTATGATAACATTTCTTGACCATTGCAGCATGTGAATCAAATGTTAAATGGTCAGGATTATAGTCAGTCAAAATTACAGGTGGAGGTTTGGAGTTTACTTTTGTATAAATTAATGTGAAAATTGAAGATGACTTCTCAATGGAAAACGAGGGAAACAAGTAAACAATAAATTTTCGAAAAATTTCTTCCTCGTTCAGCCATTGTTTGCGTTGTTCCTAAGGTTTATCTTTTGTTTTGTTAATTAAGTTGATTAAAGTATATCTCTTATGTTGCAGATGGTGAACTATCAATCACTACTACTGGTAAACTATTTCTTCTTCCACTTTCCTGTGCATGTTATATCTTTCACACTAACCATTTTTCAACAAATTTTGGCATGTATATTAAGTACCTATATATAGACATACATACACATACGTACATGCACATGCATACAAACACATGCATGCACTATGTATGTGTGTGTGTGTAATTTTCTTTCATTGCTTTGGCTGGCACAGATTTTTATTTCTGACTGTATCTGCCTCTTTTTGGCTGATGTCAGTTATTAGTTGATGATTACTTATCTTTGTAGTTGGTCCTGTTTATTTTAAAAAGGTCCCGTATATGATCTTGAAGTGTGATAGACATACATCCGGCAATTGTGCATTATGATGTAAGCACGTATTCTAAAATATCACATTTGCTAAAAAAACCAAAATTTATGTGGTTATGCATGCATTTGTGTCTGATATATTAATTCATTTTCTCTTAAAATGTTTACGTATATTACATATGTTCTGTGTATGCGTAAGTTTAATTTTATTTTCTAAATACTGATTATGCATTGGTTTAAAAATATTTTTCATATAAGCTTGTGACCTGTTAAACAACTTTCACTTACGATGTCTTTTATTTTCTTTCTCCCCCTTCCCAATTTGATTGTTGCTATATGAGGCATGCTACATTTAGACTGATGAGTCTGTAAGAATGCTGAAATCTGTTGAATATCAAAATATGCATTTTGATATCCAGGACTCAATGATACAGAAATTCATCACTACCTTTTGAATTTGAAAGAAAACGTTGCATCCAAAACGAGGCTGAAAAGGATGCCATCAACAGCAAAACAAGCCAGACTATTCAGGTATCTTCTTCACTTTTGAGTTTTAATGTATGTGGCTACAGCTAAGTATTTAGATAAAATATGCGTCACATTGCTGATGTAGTGGTACCGAGATATGCACGTCAACTTTTGAAGAAGAAGCATCAGAAGAACTAACATCATGGTTGGTTAACTTTGTTCGAAAGGTTTGATTTCATTATACAGTACATATGTATGTATGTATGTAATATATATATATATATATATATATATATATATATATATATATGTATGTATATATATATATATATGTGTGTGTGTATATATATATATATATAGGAAAGTCTATTCGGACACAAATTCGTGACACAAGATTTGATACACAAATTGTGGACTATTAGATTTTTTTTTATTTTTATTTTTTACATGAAAAGTGGAATTCAGGGGGAAAATGGTCCACAATTTGTGTATCAAGTCTTGTGTCACCAATTTATGTCCAAATAGACTTTCCCTATATATATATATATATATATATATATATATATATATATATATGTGTGTGTGTGTGTGTGTGTGTGTGTGTGTGTGTGTGAGAGAGAGAGAGAGAGAGAGAGATATTTTAGGAACATTAGACTGTGGAAAATTCTATTTGGATTCAAATAGATGATACAAGCAGTGACATATGAGATGTCAACGATTAGATCTCTTCTTGAATTCAACATCCAATGATCAACATCTATTGTGTTCTCATCTTGTGTTTTGTTTTGTGTCCTTATAGTTACCCCCTTAGATTATAACGAAAATACAGTTACACCTGCGGCGATTGCATTCAATATATTTTGTTTTGTTGTCGGTGTATCTAGCTAGCTATTTTGTGTTTAACATTTCTGTTCATCATTTTCTTCTTTAATTAAAACGCGCCTTTCATTTTCTTGTTTTGAAGGTCACAACTATCATGTTTATATGAATGTATCTATGCTTTCGTACTTCAGTTTTTTGTTTTCTTCAGTAATTCAAAAATATGCCTTTTCATTTTCTAGTTTTCAAGGTTATGACTATCTTATTTTATTTATGATATGAAATAAAGTTTCCTTACCCCTTTTTCTGGTTCTTTTTAATTTGCAGATGCTCATATTGAAGGATCAAGTAAGTTCAGAATCTATATTTGATCACTTATATCTATTATGATATCAAAAGGATGAATATTTCTGTTATTTTAATTTACTTTTTCCTTGTTCGTGTATGTAGGTGGTATATGATTTAACTGTTTACTTCATTTCTTTCACTAAACTAAGTAATTGAGTAATTTACTATGACTGGGGATATAAACCGACAAGAAAATTAGTCCTGTCCCTATAAAATTTGTGCTTATTCAGTACCTTTTCTTCCTTCCAAATCTGTGCAAACTAGAATATTCCTTCCCAATCTCATTTATACCTGGACTGGGTTCTTTGCTGTCTTTCCTGAGGAGCCTTGATTTTTCATTTTCTTGCTATCAAGTCAATACAAATGATGTGTATGATGCCTAGTAATGTGGTTTTAAAAGATGAAAATTATCATGCTACTTTTTCCTCTTAATCATGTAATCCTGACGTTAGTCTTTTTAGTTTCTGCATAAAATTTGTCATTTTATTATTGTTATTGCTAAATTTTTCACCTTATTATTGTTATTATTGCTGTTCTCACAGAATGTTTCTGCTGAACTTATAGTAGAGAATATGGACGGTGAAGGCTCCAGACGTAGTCATCTTATCCAACAAAATTTTGATATCCACCAGGATGCTAATAAAACAAAAATCAGTCTATTAATTTCCGGCCTCAAAAGCTATGTTCTAAAGCATGGGAATATCATGATGGATAAGTACCAGGCTTGTACTGCTAAAGAGTAAAATATCACTTAACATTTGCTAAGATTTGATTTATATCCAGTTTTATTTGTCTAGATAGTATATAATTTCATTCTGGATGTAAATATGTTCCTTGATTACCTTTTCTTGCAAGCTTTGTGATTATGAACATAACTATAAACTATACTAGGTTAGTGTCTAGTTCGTGGACGACTAAACGCCGACATACAACCTATTTGTTATGACATGGTATTCATCTTGTGTCCTAGGAACTCTGTTTTGAATGCGGCAGGTTATACAATGCATGCATGTACCCAGTTTTGGAATATTTTTGTTCATATTAACTACGCATTTTGTCAACTAGATGTAATTGTATAATGTAACGTGCTTATTTAATCCTGGCTCATCAACTAAAATAACTGTATAACGCAAGGCAGTAACTTTGTGTTGGCTCATCAACTGAAAGTAATAGTATAATGAAAGGTAGTTGGTCAGTGTTGATTGCATATGGAAATACTTTTCTGAGGCGGTGTTCTTTTGTAAATTCGAAGCTTATTATTGTTCCTTTTTCCAAGTAAATACTTTATTTGGCAAGCTGTAAATCAGCAGTGTGGCAGTCACCTTATTAGTAGTTCATATACACACATATATTTATATATATGTATGTACACACACATATATCGCAACATCAGTTTTTTTTGTTAGTTTAAAATTTCATTTCTATTATTAGTTAATAAAAGGTGACTTTATAAATTAAGTTTATTTGTTAGATCCTATATTTAAGTGATACTAAGATTTGTTGATATTTGTAGAAGGGCATTTTGAATTGGTATAGGAAGTTTATTTGTTAGATTCTATTTTTTTAAGTGATATTAAGATCTGGTAATATCTATAGAGGGGCATTTTCGGTAGTTCATGCTGACACAACAAAAATTGTGAAATCAATACAACTACAATTAAAAATGTATAGTGTATGTGCTACAAAGTCGTATGGAGATGTGCCTATGCTAATATGATCGGTATGAACTAGACTGCATTCTATTTTTGGTTAGAAAAATGCTGATTTATGATACTTTTACAATCGTTTTTTTACTATGAGTCAATATTATATGCGGTTACATTTCTGCTTGTCATTATATTGAAGTCATAGTAAAGTACGTCATAGCAAATAGATGTAGAATTGTCACTAATTTATATGCAGAGAGCATATTAATACCTGTCTGAACCATCTTTTGACACCTAATCGTTGTTTCTGTATTTAGTCCTTACCCTATACATATATGTCAACTAACATCTCATAATATCAATTTCATGCTAAAATATATTCTATAGTGGAATTTATTAAAAGAGACCTGTTTACTTGGCAGTATTATATCCATTGAAAGTACCTTTGCATCAATTTATGTTATGCACTGCTTGCTCTTATCCATACACGTTCACCCTTCTAACTCTTTGTAGGGAGCATCTGAATATTGGAATTGGGCAGGCGAGCCGTGCCGAAAATACTAGGGGCACTGGGCTGATAGTGGAAGTGGGCATGGTTATTGCAGTTGCATCAACAGAACCTTGTTGCTGGAGGGCAAATTCATCAGTGACACAGGTTTTATTATTCCATATTTTTTAGATAATTTCTGTCAGACACCCTCTTTTAAGTTTCAAAATGCACAGACGCAACCCCTCAAAATTAGGTTTTAAAAGCCCCCTCAAAAATAGGGTTCAGCCAAAACGTGCAAATATTTGCTGTTTGGTTTAGTACTGCAAATATTTGCGATTTTTGGAAGTGCAAATATTTGCAGAAAAAAACTGCAAAAATTTTCAGGAAAAACTGCAAGTTCTCTAAATCTTTTTTAATAATTGGTTTGGAAGCACAAACATTTTGTCGGACCGTGAACTTCCAAAAATATCCTTATGTACATTTATCTTTATATTACACTTAAAAATTGAATATAACAATTAAACATTTCTACAAATACAATTTGCGTTTCTCCGAACTAATTACACATGATTTCTACACAAAAACATAACTAAAAATTCGTGCATATCATTTTATTAATAGTAGTAGTAGTAGTAGTAGTAATAATAATAATATATTTTTGTTATTGTTATTTTTTTCCTTTCTGCCTAGGGTTGTAATTTAAAAAACACTTTTAGCAGGGATTTTTTTTTTTTCTTATGAAACTTGAAAACAAGGGGTATATCCTAATTTCCACTATTTTCCATCTCTAGCCTTTTTTTAGAAAAATAAATAAGTTAATTAATTATGTGGTATTTAGTTTGCCAAGTTTGTTTGTTTGTTTATTTATTATTATTATTTGTTGACAAAATGATGGTCAAGGACTATCTTTCCTCGCCATATTTGGTTTCAGCCGTTTTTTTTTTTGGCATTGTCTGTGCTTTACGTGAAATGGCTTGTGAGATCTTGCCCATGCATACTTCAATGTCAAAAAAGCATATCATTTCTATTTGCTGATAATAAAATGTGTACCCAGGTTCTGTATTTTGAGAACTTTGCGCCGACCTCAATCTCCAACATATCGCTTAGTGGCTTAGTCAGTGTTGACTGGCAAAATTATGGGCTAAAACTGAAAACCAATTATGTGGATATTGATGGCCATGCTGTACTTGAGTGGGAAAATATGCCGTTATTTGCACATTTCGATATTGTTATACACTGTTATGATAAATGTATCCAATAGAGTATTTAATTATGTTCTTCAGAGAAGATTTATTACGGATGCAATGCACCCCCCCCCCCCCCCAAAAAAAAGGGATTTATTATAGATATATTCGATGCATCATATTTTGGTACAGTAGTGCTTGTTTTCTTTGAACACTGTAGCGATGGAGCCAACTTCATGCCGATCCTACACAATTCAGAAAAACCTTACGAAGAAAGCAGTGAAGAACGCATTGGATGATTTGAAGGCCAAGCATACCAACCATTTTCTTAGCTTACATGCTTCAAAGGTAAAGTTTATAACCAATCTATTGGTGTTTGGCTCATACTTCTGCTTTTCTCATTATAAATAGGGGCGAGTGATCCATTGATTTTGAAATAAGACTTCAACCCAGATTGCCCCCCCCCCCCCCCCCAACCCCACCCACAACCAAAAAAAAAAAAAAAAAAAAACCAAATATATTTCAGTCGGTAATCAATTTAACCAAACTAAAATGATATGTTTTATTTTTATGTTTAGAGAGATTTTATTGGATCAATGTATATATGAGAAATTTTGACCTATGTTCAATAGGTAAACCTTTTATAAATACTAAAATTAATTATACAATAATTGCAGTACCAGTACCATAAATCTAGGTAATAGAAAAGAGTCCGGTTAAATTGGTAAACCTGCATGAATTTTCCAAATGCAAATTCTAGGTACGTGATTACGCTCCTGACCTTTCAAGAACGATTGCTGGTCTGATCACGTCATCCAATGATCCTGACTTCAGAAATGAATGTGCCGCATTGCTCGGGTTGCAGACATGTGAAGCGAGCGAGGTAGAGATGGTTGAATCATGCATCCAAGAAAAAATAGTTGGTGTTATAGAGATGAATGACACGAAATCTAAAGGCGATAGAGGCAACTCTTCTTCTCCACTATTTGAATGCGAGGCCATGTATGGAGAGGAAGCCTACTTAGATCATGATGACGGTGATGTGGATTATGATTATGATTATGATTCTGATATCATGCAATTTTAGTCAGTCCATGTTCATGTATAGCGACACAAATGTGTAATGCTTTGATTGGGCGTATGAAATTTAGGTTGTAAACCATGTTGAATTTTATTTCTTTTGTCCAGCGTATTTCTTTATCTTGGATTTTCTGTAACGGAGCTAGTTGCGTGTGTTATAACATCTAATTTTACAGTTTTGCTTCTGGATTATGTTTATTTCCTATGTTATAACATGGATTTTAAAAATAAAAATAAATAGCAAGATTTGTGGAATTGATTTTTGTATATTTTACCTTTCCTTTTTGGTTGTTTTGAGTAGTTATTTTAGTTAATTAGTTGGCATTCAAAAAGGAATTTGTGCAAATTTACATAATTACATTTGTGATGAAGCAACTTTCATTTTGGAGTTTCGTTAATGGAGTTTGTAAGAGGAAGTTTCGATTGAAAGAACGAATACGAAATGAGATAAATAAAATACAATAAAATAACATAATTCACACAAGCCCTTAGGTTGACCCTTTCAATGGAAGATGTGGTCCAGGGCCATCCATTCCTTGTAAGGGGCTGATCAACCTATCTTGTGGTAAAAATGATGTTTTATTTTGGTGTTATGACCCAGATTTAATAAACGTTAATTTGGTTGAAGTCCCTATTAAATTGCCAAATACACCAAACAATATTCTTATGAAAAAAGTTTATAAATTAGATCTCTATAATTAAGATATCAAATAATTGCATAAATTTATGTAATTATTCAATGAATAATTACAGACATTTATGCAATTATATAAAAAAATGCAGATATTTTCTCAACTATTCACTGAAAATTTGCGAAAATTTCTATAAGGACAAATTTTCTTTAAAGCTTGTTTCAAAAACTATTTTGCGTTTAAGACTGTTTTGCAAACTTATTATCAAAAAGGACTGGTTTGTGCACAGTCAGCAGTACAGTCAGCATAAGTGTAACCGTTTTGTCTGGGCACAACTCACAGTTGCGCTCAGAAGAAGAAGAAAAATCCCATGCAAGTTACAACGCTTTGTGTACTGAATTTTGATGGAATTTTTTTTTATCAGCGCAACTACTACATGCGCTGAGAAGATGGGCACTTTTATTTGCATAAGGGAAAAGACTTGGGCACTTGCGCAAGTACAAAATGCGCAGAAATTATTTCATGTGATCAAGTACTTAACACCTGGACATTGTAAAATTCAATGCACAAAAATCACTGCGCAACTCACTTGCGCCAATCGGAAATTTTAATTTTTTTTTTTTGGTGCAACTCTTTGGGCGCAACTATGAGTTGCGCCCAGACGAAGCGGTTACACATTTGCTGACTGTACTGCTGACTGTGCACAAACTAGCCCCGTTTGATAATAAGTTTGCAAATCAGTCTTAAACGCGAAATAGTTTTTAAAACAAGCTTTAAAAGAAAATTTGTCCTTTCTATAATTATTCACTGCATAATTGCAGATATACATGCAATTTTTGGATATAATTGCATAAACGTCTGTAACTATGCAGTACATAATTGTATGCAATTGTTTGGTAGTTAAATTCTAGGGATTTAATTTACAACTTTCTTTGAGAATGATTTTTTCGTCTATTAAGTTTGATTTTAAGGATCTAAGCCTAATACTCACCTAATATAATTCGATTTGTTGGATGTTGTTAATTCTAGTGTTTATAAATTAAAGTCTAACCCTTTATTTCCTACACATATTTTTCTGAAGGCTTCAACGAAGTCCTACCATTTCCTTCTCTTTACTTTGTTCTAAAAATATAAAATTAGATTTGTATGTCTATATTCATACAAGTTAGGTAATGATAAGAAAATGAAAATAAAGAGAAGAAGAGTGAATCAATCTCTGCGTTTTTAGGTAACATTCTTGGAATCTAGATATGTTTTTTTCCTGTTCCAATATCACATATCTCCATGAAAATGTAACTCTAATATATTCATATTCCCCTTTTATTCATATTTCTTGGTTCAAAAGAGTTTGGTCAAAGATTACAGTCCAGATTTGTATTTTGTGAGCATGCGAGTGAGATATTATATTTATTATTTATAATATTAAATTTATCTTGTTGTTGCACATTTGATTCTTATGCCTAAGTTCATTTTTCCGTTTGAACTGGATGCTTATTTTCATTGATGTATAGTCTCTTGCCTGTGTTTCTTTTATCGGTCTCTTTTCAATTGCTGCTATTTCACATAGATCTGAAAATTAATATCAAAGGTTTTATGTTTTGAATAATAGGAAAATTGGTTGAAGGAAGAACATATCTTGTTTTTCAGCCTAAAGGACGCGCTTATTATTTTTACATAGGAATGACACGCCGATCAAAATATTGATTGGAGGAAATTGTTTTACAGAAAATTTGTACTTGCGCTCTTCTTTTTCAGCCACTATCTTTACTCCTTCCGATAAAAAAAACAAATCGATCTCAAATCTTAAATCATGCGTCTTCAATCTATAGTCGATGCATTCAATCAACAAATCGTTCTCAATTCGAGCGTTTTCTGTCAGATTTGACTTGTGAGAGTAAGATCTACAAATCTGTATATGCTTTCCTATAGGCAGTTGTGTTTTGGTAAATTCGACTTTACGGTTATAGATGATGAGGTATAACGGTATAATTTGAGAAGTCAGTTGGATATGCGAAGGGCTCAATTGTTGAACTCATTTAGAATGGAGTGATTTGGTGTTGGTTAGGAACGATTAGATTTTTCCATTCAAAAAGCATTTCTGATCCATTCAAAAAGCATTTCTACAGTTTTCAGCAGCGGGTATTTGGAGTGCTTCAGCCTCAGGGAAGTCAAACTTGGCTTTGACGGGTCAAGGGCGAAGGGATTGTGAAGAGAAGCTGAACGAGATTGACGATGTAGGTTTCCATGGTTTGTTTCCCTGGCAAGGGTAGTGGTGTGCATGACCTGCTGTCATCGGCGTGTTTCAGTGTGCATCATATTCAAAAAGAAAAATTCATGAGATGCTGCTGCTATGAGTTGTGTTGGATCTAGATTAACCGTAGAGGGAGGTGAATAGGGTTTACTGAATTTTATCGAGATATTAAAAATAATCACAGCAAAGATAATAGCGGAGTAAGTAAATGCGGAATGTAGACGACATAGATTTTACACAGCTTCAGCAGACTTTACCTACTGCTCCATTCATTAAGGTTTCTACTAGGTAATTGTAACAACCCGTATTTCAATAACATGTTAAAACGAGAATCAAGGCAGAATTTAATTTTAAATTCTGAATCAAGTGAAACGGGCTATGCCATTGCGTTCGTCTCGGAAAAATACGCGAAATAGAGTCCGAGTTTTCGAAAATCGGAGTCCGTATGACCCGTTAAAGGCCCAAAGAAGATTTCTGGGAATTTGAATTTCGGAAACAGTTTTGGAAATCAGATCTGGGGCTAGGCGGGAAGTTTCCCCGCCCAGGCCATGTCGACAGGGCTGTCGACAGGCCTGTCGACTTGGGCCCAAACCAAGTCGACTGCCCTGTCGACTTGCCTGTCGACAGGGGGTGGCCGGGGCAAATAGCCTGGCACACCTGTTTGTCTCACCTGGTCTTGTTCTTGGGCTGGGTCTGGAAGCTTCCGAGATCTGATGGTCCTAATCTATCCTAGGGTTAATCTAAGGGCCTAAAACTATCCTAATCTCTATAAAAAGACCCTAAACCTAACCTAAATCCCTAAAAATCAAACCTAGCAACTAAGTGCTGCCAAAATCAATTTTGATCATGGCCTCCATCTCAAATCCCTAGAGCCTATGCACTCAAATCAAGTTCAAATCAAAAGGTGCAAGCTTGCCACACCAAATCAAGGCCAAATCAACGTTGCTATGCGAGTTTCATGGCGGATCTTCATCAAAGGAGCCACCTTTCTTCGCCAAAATGATTCATGCTCCTAGTCCTCTTGCCATGCTATGTAAGTTCTAGCTACTTTTGGATCAAAACGGTATTTTTAATGTTGACATGGGATAAAATGAGGCTAAACATGATTATGCGAATCTATATGAACCTTACCATGCCTCTTGTGTTCATATTTATGATCTTAGGCCATGTGAGTGACTTAATCATGCCTCTCATGCTATGCATAACCTAGTTTAACTTGCAAGTTTGGATCTTTATGCATGAAATGCTAGCATGAACCTTTAGGAACCACTTTATGTGTGAAACATTGGCTAAGACAAGATTTTGGGGCTTATGCATGTTTATGAACCCAAACCCCTTATGCTAACATGCAAGTTTGTGGCCAAATCCTTTATGAGATTATGCATGCTCGTGGCCAATCCCCTCTTTTAAGTTGTGCATGTTTATGGCCAAATCCCTTTTGATAATATGCATGTTTGTGGCCAAATTACCTTATGACACTATGCATGTTTATGGCCAAATCCCTTTTGATAATATGCATGCTTGTGGCCAAATTACCTTATGACACTATGCATGTTTATGGCCAATCCCTATATGATGTTATGCATGTGGAAGCCAAACCCTTTTTGGCATCATGCATGTTTTGAGACCAATATGTGACATGGTATCCTTACTATGTTGACTCGCTTTGCTTGCGTTGGGAAAACACGACTTTGGGTAGTTAGATAAACATGAACATGTCGCAAAATCTTAACTTGAATATGACATGTGTTTATACTTGAAAATATGACTTGAAAGATAACATGGAAGATGACATGTAAGTATGCATAAAAACATGAGCTTGGGAATTTACCTATTAAGTTAGGTCTACCCTTTGGGAATTTACCTATTAAGTTAGGTCTACCCAAATGCTTGAAAAACTTGTAACATGTTTTGGAAACATGATGAACTTAGATAATATAAGTATGGCCAACTCGAGGTTGGGTTGAGTTTGCCACGTAAAACTACCCGGAACCGACCGGCCTAACTAGTAGTTGCAAACAATAGGACCCAATGTGAGAAGTTGGTCATGTCGCGCTTAAGACCCGAGGTTAGACTAGGTTGTGGTGTAAATCTACCCGGACCCGCCCGGCTTAACTAGTAACCACAACAAGGTCTAATGTGAGAGGTTGAGGGTGCATTAATTAAATTAATGCCACATAATAGGGTTAAGTTAATTTGATTAATGAGGCTTAACCAAATATGATATGGACAAATGGGTTAAGTAATTTGATTAGGCTAATGATACTTAACAAAACATGATAAGCTTGGGTAGGTTAAGTAACTTGATTTGCCTAATGACACTTGACCATTTTTATACGACTAGTGGACGGGATTAAGTTAACCAACACTTAATCAATCCAACACGATAACGTGATAAGGTTAAGTAAATTTTCTTAATGACACTTAACCGTATAATACAGTTAATGGATGGGGTTAAGATTAGGCTTAACTAATCTAAACACAGTAATTCGATAGGGTTAAGTTAAACACTTAACCAATTTAAACTTGGTAATTCAATGAGGTCAAGTAACCCATACTTAACCGACTTAACTTGGTAATTTAATGGGGTTAAGTTAAACACTTAACTAATTTAACACGATGATTTGATGAGGTTAAGTGACCTATACTTAACCAATCTAACTCGTTAATTTGATGAGGTTAAGTTAACCTATACTTAACCAATCTAACGTGAAAACATGATAAGGCTAGGTCACGAATCGTTTCGAATACGCTTGACCGATTTGACTCGGTAATTTGATGGGGTCAAATTAATATATACTTAACCAATCTAAAATGATAACTAGACGAGGTTAAGCCATGGATCGCTTGATATACTTAACCAACTTGACACATGGTCTGTAGGGTTAAGTCTTGGACTTGGATACTTAGCCAGTTTCGACATGTTTTGTAGACGGGTTAAGTTGTGAACTTAAGTGACACTTAACCCATTAGATAAACCCTAATTCGGAGGATTAGGTAAATAACCATAGTTAACAAGGATTATGGAAATAAGGCTAAGTGGTAAACCTTAGTTAAGGGAAACTAAGTAATAATTCTTAGTCAAGGAAATTTGGACCATTTCTTAGATAGATCAGTAACCCGATACGTTAAAGTATGCGTGTAGGAGCAGGCTATCTGATTCGGATAAAGGCTCCAACGAACTGGGTAATGAAGCAGCAGCTTCGGGGAACGTGAGGATATTCTTGGGATCCCTCTGTGAGCTGTCAGGTCATTATACTAGGCTCACGAGAGGTTGAGGTCTGCGGTAGAAGAACCAAGAATATGCCTTGGTTGCTATGCGAGCGACCTAAAGACTGGGGTGGATAGCAGTGAGTCGGCGGATACATAAGGTGCCCGAGATAGCAAGTTCGTCGATCATCTACCATCTTGAGTCAAGCGTGTACGTACGGAAAGGCAGGGAACACCCAACAGACCATAATTGCTATCTAATTATGGGTGAGGTAGGCCGTAGGATGTGGGCTGGCCGGAGTGTAGTTCTCATGTAAGATTTTCTCTTGTGTTGCCTTTCACTAGTTGAGGGAGGGGTCTCGTGGGACCATAGCCACGTGTAGAAAAGCAGACCTTAGTATCTGCATCGGCAGATAAATCTAAAGCTCCCGACCGAGTCCTGTATTTCTTGTTTTGGCCGGTGACAGGACTCGGATGGCACGATGTGATACATGTGCATCCAGTTATAGAAAAACGATTCACGATGAATGCGTGGGAAAAAGGGCGCGGTTGAGGGTTAGCGTAATCCCTAGTGGCCTAGGTGGTTTAACCCAAACCGAAATACGAAAGCGTGCAATAGGTAAGCGTAATCCCTAGTGGTGCTAGGTGGCGTAAGTCCTAGTAGTTCAAACGATGATTCATATGGAAGAGCCTAGCTAGAACAAGGGTGACAGTCCAAACGATTTCAAGGATAATACGACATGCGGAAGCCCGTACGAGGTACGGCAAAGGACTGAACTTATATATACATGGAAAGAAACATATGATTTGAGTAACCTATATATGAGATATATTAGGTCGACATGGACCATTACACGACTTTGAGCAAGAGACATTCATGGTTAACACATGACGCGGGTAGGGATACTAGTACGAGAGGTGCAGAGAAAATATACATGTTAGAACTAGGAAGAATATACATAATAGATACCGTGAGATGTTAGACGGGGTAGATACCTTGGGATAATGTACTCGATAGAAATCTGACGATGTGATACCTTGACTTATCATAACACCGTAGTTTTCATGATACCTTAGTTTACCTCGCCGCAGTAGTTTAACCGGCTACTCTGGTTTATCTATCTTGTAGTTATCCTTATGTTTACTTTCAGTTTATGCATGTCATGTTACCTTTACCTGTTTTTATACTGGAAGTAGATAGGACTTACTCAGTCTTTTTGACTGACCCGTTTTGTTTCGCCTCTTTTCTTCCGTTTCCCCCCAGGTTTCAGGGAGGAAACACTGCTGTTTAGTTCGGACTTCTTCTGCTTGAAGGTCATCATGGATGGCTTGGACTTCTCTTGGCTATGGCTACTTTACTGTTTTACTTGGGGAATAATTTATTAAAAAGTCTTTATGCTTCTTTACTATTGCAAGACAGGTTTTGATGTACTCTGATGTAAAAGGCTTTAGACCTTATTTATTCATGTTTATGAAAGTTTGATTTTACTTCCGCTATTTATATATGTTCTGTCTTGTGATATTTCTGTGCATGTTTACCAATAATGCCCCTCTAAAGCTAGTGCATTCCTTTGCGAGTGACCCTAGCGGAGGAGGGGGTGTTACATTTGGTATCAGAGCAGAAGGTTACCAGACTGGGCAAAAGTTTTTAAAGACCTTCTGAAAATTATTTGAAAAACCGTTTACAAAGAAGCATTTTTCAAGAAAATTTTTCTTTTTTTTTAAAAAAAAGGGCTATTCCCCAAAGGCCATTAGCATCATCCTTGTTTCCTTAATTTAATCTCTTTTCCTTTCTTCCCTCCATCTGTAGTCACAGTGGTTTTGACTGCGACTAGTCTTTCTAGCTGCGTAAGTGTCTCCCATACGATGGAGGTGGTTCTCGAGAGACCGTTGCAGAGTTATGCATGAAAGGATAGTAAGAACAAGGATAAAGGATACGAGCTCAGGGATAAGCAACATGTTGGTATGGCTGAGTCCTAAAAAGGAGGGAGAAAGATGAACAATGAAACCCATGACGAGAGGGTACCTTTGGCATAGTGAAACGGGATAGATAGTTAAGTAGCATGGGACAAGGACAAGATCATTGGGAGGGCAATAGTATGCTCTCATTTCTAGGGTACCTCAGAAGGAGGGTAACGATCTTGTTAAAGGTTTAGCTTTTCTCCTCTATCATCCTGTCGGGACTTTGTTTTGATCACCGCATCTTTTAAGTCCGCTTCGATAGTTGAGTCTCTGCACCTTAGTACTAGTGTGGTAGAGAATCCCGTTTTTGTCTCAAGTCCTATTGGAAGATCGGTCCATTTATTCATGGCTTGTTTGGATTTGAGAATGTCTATATCAAGTGTTGAGCTTGGAAATAATGCTTATGTTTATAAGTTGTGGATGGATTCTAGGGATGAAGTGGTTATCCAGTAAGGGGTGCCACTCTCGGTTTTAAAAGGAGGGTAGTTAGACTCTTGGCTTGCTTTGGTAATACCCTCGAAGTCTCGTGTAACCTTTTGGGTTCTGTCATGGCTAGTTACCTAGAATCCCAGGATGCAGTTGTTGGTAATCCGTATTCGCCGCTAAGGCGGATGGTTCGTTTCGATTATGTATGAGATATGGGAATCACCCTAGTAAGGACTCTTGGCAATTTGGATTAGCATCGGAAAACGGGATCCAGAATTCACTAGTGAATTTTGGAGAGCTGGCTTGAGTACGTAGATATGGTTGAGCCAAGTATACTAGGGAAAGAATAAGTGCAAGTGGAACGAGAGGCGACGAGGAAATGAGTTCCAACTCATGTTATGGAAACATGAAGTAAGAAGCTGCGAAATCGTGAAGTAAAAGGGGCGGTCAAGGAACGATGGAACTAAGCTCAAGGAAATACGACTTTGATGGTCGAAGACTAGATACACGCATGATATCTCTTTTTGGGAGTATATCCTTGATCCCTGTTTTCTGTAGAGCTTACTTGTAGGCTATCTTTCGTGGACATCCTCTCGGTCCTATTTTCTGTTACAAACCCCGTAAGGAGTTTGTTTTGTTTATCTTCTCGATCTTATTTTAGGGAATCTTAGGTAGAACCCTATGGATGTAAACATGTATTTGAAACATGTTATGGTTGATATGGTTGCAAATGATTGCAAGTGGTTGCTCGTGGATGCGCGAATACACGTTAGATACTAGATTGACGCGATCACATTTCATGTTGCATATACACGAGTATTTATACTTGTTTATGGATGAAATTGAATGTGTTACCATGTGGACGTTGCATATGGATGAATGTTTGTGCACGCATATAGTGTATATATATGACTAGGACTATTTGCATACATGTTGGATTCATGGCACTATACATATTTTTGCATTAGGAAGATTATCCAGGCCTGATCATTAGCATTAGCTAAGGAACATGTACACACACGTTTTGCATATATTCATACAGCATTAGAAATCATCTAAGGACAATGGTTGCTTGTGGATGATGTTTTGAGTAGATGGATGATGGATGGTAGGATATGTTCTTCCTAACTTAGAGATTTCGGGGACGAAATCCTAAAAGGTGGGGAGAATGTAACAACCCGTATTTCAATAACATGTTAAAACGAGAATCAAGGCAGAATTTAATTTTAAATTCTGAATCAAGTGAAACGGGCTATGCCATTGCGTTCGTCTCGGAAAAATACGCGAAATAGAGTCCGAGTTTTCGAAAATCGGAGTCCGTATGACCCGTTAAAGGCCCAAAGAAGATTTCTGGGAATTTGAATTTCGGAAACAGTTTTGGAAATCAGATCTGGGGCTAGGCGGGAAGTTTCCCCGCCCAGGCCATGTCGACAGGGCTGTCGACAGGCCTGTCGACTTGGGCCCAGACCAAGTCGACTGCCCTGTCGACTTGCCTGTCGACAGGGGGTGGCCGGGGCAAATAGCCTGGCGCACCTGTTTGTCTCACCTGGTCTTGTTCTTGGGCTGGGTCTGGAAGCTTCCGAGATCTGATGGTCCTAATCTATCCTAGGGTTAATCTAAGGGCCTAAAACTATCCTAATCTCTATAAAAAGACCCTAAACCTAACCTAAATCCCTAAAAATCAAACCTAGCAACTAAGTGCTGCCAAAATCAATTTTGATCATGGCCTCCATCTCAAATCCCTAGAGCCTATGCACTCAAATCAAGTTCAAATCAAAAGGTGCAAGCTTGCCACACCAAATCAAGGCCAAATCAACGTTGCTATGCGAGTTTCATGGCGGATCTTCATCAAAGGAGCCACCTTTCTTCGCCAAAATGATTCATGCTCCTAGTCCTCTTGCCATGCTATGTAAGTTCTAGCTACTTTTGGATCAAAATGGTATTTTTAATGTTGACATGGGATAAAATGAGGCTAAACATGATTATGCGAATCTATATGAACCTTACCATGCCTCTTGTATTCATATTTATGATCTTAGGCCATGTGAGTGACTTAATCATGCCTCTCATGCTATGCATAACCTAGTTTAACTTGCAAGTTTGGATCTTTATGCATGAAATGCTAGCATGAACCTTTAGGAACCACTTTATGTGTGAAACATTGGCTAAGACAAGATTTTGGGGCTTATGCATGTTTATGAACCCAAACCCCTTATGCTAACATGCAAGTTTGTGGCCAAATCCTTTATGAGATTATGCATGCTCGTGGCCAATCCCCTCTTTTAAGTTGTGCATGTTTATGGCCAAATCCCTTTTGATAATATGCATGTTTGTGGCCAAATTACCTTATGACACTATGCATGTTTATGGCCAAATCCCTTTTGATAATATGCATGTTTGTGGCCAAATTACCTTATGACACTATGCATGTTTATGGCCAATCCCTTTATGATGTTATGCATGTGGAAGCCAAGCCCTTTTTGGCATCATGCATGTTTTGAGACCAATATGTGACATGGTATCCTTACTATGTTGACTCGCTTTGCTTGCGTTGGGAAAACACGACTTTGGGTAGTTAGATAAACATGAACATGTCGCATAATCTTAACTTGAATATGACATGTGTTTATACTTGAAAATATGACTTGAAAGATAACATGGAAGATGACATGTAAGTATGCATAAAAACATGAGCTTGGGAATTTACCTATTAAGTTAGGTCTACCCTTTGGGAATTTACCTATTAAGTTAGGTCTACCCAAATGCTTGAAAAACTTGTAACATGTTTTGGAAACATGATGAACTTAGATAATATAAGTATGGCCAACTCGAGGTTGGGTTGAGTTTGCCACGTAAAACTACCCGGAACTGACCGGCCTAACTAGTAGTTGCAAACAATAGGACCCAATGTGAGAAGTTGGTCATGTCGCGCTTAAGACCCGAGGTTAGACTAGGTTGTGGTGTAAATCTACCCGGACCCGCCCGGCTTAACTAGTAACCACAACAAGGTCTAATGTGAGAGGTTGAGGGTGCATTAATTAAATTAATGCCACATAATAGGGTTAAGTTAATTTGATTAATGAGGCTTAACCAAATATGATATGGACAAATGGGTTAAGTAATTTGATTAGGCTAATGATACTTAACAAAACATGATAAGCTTGGGTAGGTTAAGTAACTTGATTTGCCTAATGACACTTGACCATTTTTATACGACTAGTGGACGGGATTAAGTTAACCAACACTTAATCAATCCAACACGATAACGTGATAAGGTTAAGTAAATTTTCTTAATGACACTTAACCGTATAATACAGTTAATGGATGGGGTTAAGATTAGGCTTAACTAATCTAAACACAGTAATTCGATAGGGTTAAGTTAAACACTTAACCAATTTAAACTTGGTAATTCAATGAGGTCAAGTAACCCATACTTAACCGACTTAACTTGGTAATTTAATGGGGTTAAGTTAAACACTTAACTAATTTAACATGATGATTTGATGAGGTTAAGTGACCTATACTTAACCAATCTAACTCGTTAATTTGATGAGGTTAAGTTAACCTATACTTAACCAATCTAACGTGAAAACATGATAAGGCTAGGTCACGAATCGTTTCGAATACGCTTGACCGATTTGACTCGGTAATTTGATGGGGTCAAATTAATATATACTTAACCAATCTAAAATGATAACTAGACGAGGTTAAGCCATGGATCGCTTGATATACTTAACCAACTTGACACATGGTCTGTAGGGTTAAGTCTTGGACTTGGATACTTAGCCAGTTTCGACATGTTTTGTAGACGGGTTAAGTTGTGAACTTAAGTGACACTTAACCCATTAGATAAACCCTAATTCGGAGGATTAGGTAAATAACCATAGTTAACAAGGATTATGGAAATAAGTCTAAGTGGTAAACCTTAGTTAAGGGAAACTAAGTAATAATTCTTAGTCAAGGAAATTTGGACCATTTCTTAGATAGATCAGTAACCCGATACGTTAGAGTATGCATGTAGGAGCAGGCTATCTGATTCGGATAAAGGCTCCAACGAACTGGGTAATGAAGCAGCGGCTTCGGGGAACGTGAGGATATTCTTGGGATCCCTCTGTGAGCTGTCAGGTCATTATACTAGGCTCACGAGAGGTTGAGGTCTGCGGTAGAAGAACCAAGAATATGCCTTGGTTGCTATGCGAGCGACCTAAAGACTAGGGTGGATAGCAGTGAGTCGGCGGATACATAAGGTGCCCGAGATAGCAAGTTCGTCGATCATCTACCATCTTGAGTCAAACGTGTACGTACGGAAAGGCAGGGAACACCCAACAGACCATAATTGCTATCTAATTATGGGTGAGGTAGGCCGTAGGATGTGGGCTGGCCGGAGTGTAGTTCTCATGTAAGATTTTCTCTTGTGTTGCCTTTCACTAGTTGAGGGAGGGGTCTCGTGGGACCATAGCCACGTGTAGAAAAGCAGACCTTAGTATCTGCATCGGCAGATAAATCTAAAGCTCCCGACCGAGTCCTGTATTTCTTGTTTTGGCCGGTGACAGGACTCGGATGGCACGATGTGATACATGTGCATCCAGTTATAGAAAAACGATTCACGATGAATGCGTGGGAAAAAGGGCGCGGTTGAGGGTTAGCGTAATCCCTAGTGGCCTAGGTGGTTTAACCCAAACCGAAATACGAAAGCGTGCAATAGGTAAGCGTAATCCCTAGTGGTGCTAGGTGGCGTAAGTCCTAGTAGTTCAAACGATGATTCATATGGAAGAGCCTAGCTAGAACAAGGGTGACAGTCCAAACGATTTCTAGGATAATACGACATGCGGAAGCCCGTACGAGGTACGGCAAAGGACTGAACTTATATATACATGGAAAGAAACATATGATTTGAGTAACCTATATATGAGATATATTAGGTCGACATGGACCATTACACGACTTTGAGGAAGAGACATTCATGGTTAACACATGACGCGGGTAGGGATACTAGTACGAGAGGTGCAGAGCAAATATACATGTTAGAACTAGGAAGAATATACATAATAGATACCGTGAGATGTTAGACGGGGTAGATACCTTGGGATAATGTACTCGATAGAAATCTGACGATGTGATACCTTGACTTATCATAACACCGTAGTTTTCATGATACCTTAGTTTACCTCGCCGCAGTAGTTTAACCGGCTACTCTGGTTTATCTATCTTGTAGTTATCCTTATGTTTACTTTCAGTTTATGCATGTCATGTTACCTTTACCTGTTTTTATACTGGAAGTAGATAGGACTTACTCAGTCTTTTTGACTGACCCGTTTTGTTTCGCCTCTTTTCTTCCGTTTCCCCCCCAGGTTTCAGGGAGGAAACACTGCTGTTTAGTTCGGACTTCTTCTGCTTGAAGGTCATCATGGATGGCTTGGACTTCTCTTGGCTATGGCTACTTTACTGTTTTACTTGGGGAATAATTTATTAAAAAGTCTTTATGCTTCTTTACTATTGCAAGACAGGTTTTGATGTACTCTGATGTAAAAAGCTTTAGACCTTATTTATTCATGTTTATGAAAGTTTGATTTTACTTCCGCTATTTATATATGTTCTGTCTTGTGATATTTCTGTGCATGTTTACCAATAATGCCCCTCTAAAGCTAGTGCATTCCTTTGCAAGTGACCCTAGCGGAGGAGGGGGTGTTACAGTAATAGAACAGATCCTGCTTACAATACCCTATAAACTCGCGAACCCCTTGCTCCTATTCTAATCCTACGCTCAAAACCCTAGACTGATCTATATATCCTAGATCAGATTTTCCCAGATTGCAAACCCGTAACCCATAAACCCTAGTTTTTACAGACTCTAGTAAACTGCTAGTTAAGACCCTAAGTAGATCACCTAGTTTGACAAACTAGAAAACAGTTGAGATCATTTACAAAAGAAATTAAAATAAAACAAAATTAAAACCAAAGAAAACCCCTTTTAACGAAGAATAGACTAGGCCGACCCTCTTTGTTGTATGTGTGCACCCTTGTATCTTTTTCCGGATCACTTTCCTTTTAGGAAATAAAAATGGCGACGGCTTCTCAAAATAGGGTTTTCTGTGAATCCCCAAATCCTCACGTCGAATTGCTTGAAAAATGTTCTTGGATGATCTTCATATGTCTCTGTTTTTGCTCGTCAACGATTTGGGATGCTCTCGATCGAAAACTATGTGAGTAACTTGATTATTCGATTTCTGCTCTTTGAATTGTGTTCTTGATTTTTCGATAGAAATGCTAGTGATGTAATCGATGTTTAAATAGGATTTGTAAATCCTAAAATCTCTGATTTCACCCAAAAACGATTTGCTCTTATTTTGTGTATTTCGCCTTTTGCTTTCTCGGTTTTGAATGAGTTGTCTGATGAACCTGGATATGATTTTGGTCTTCAATGAATCTCCAAATCGAATGGATCCCTTGCATGATTTTATTTGTTTCCTTGAATGTTGAAACGACTTTGATCAAATTTAGCAATTTTCGAAACATATTAATCGTGGTCCATCGTAAAAAATGGAAAGTCTTGAAATGATATTTTCCACAAATAAATTGTTGGTTGATTCCTGAATCACTTGCTCAAAATTTGCTTGTCGTTTATTTGTAAAAAAACATGAATGGTTTATTTTACTGGAAACCGTTTAATTTCTGTTGTGAGTCCATTCACCAAATTCTTGCATGTTCCTTTCCAAGTATTGTGTAGAGGAATTCATTTACTTGCATGCTTGATTTGTTTCATACCTGAAATGATTGTAGTGTTGTTCCCATGCCATGTTTGAAATCAAAAGGATTGATTTTGCATGCTGCCATACAAAATCTGATTTCATGCCTTGAATAATTGAGTTTGTCTCCATCTTTGTTGTATCTCTACTTGCCATGAATTTGGTTCACTTTGGGCTCTATGTAAACATGTACTAATCTGGCTCTATGTAAACATGTACATGCATAAACTGTGTGCACTCACTTGTCAAAACTTATTCTGGCTAGACATTTCTTGCATATGTTTAGACTCTTGTACAATACTATTTACTGTTTTGATTGCATTGAAACATGTTTGACCACTAGAAACTATACCATCTGTCCAGTTCCATTTCCCATGTTGGTTCTTGCTTCAAGTCTAGTTGCACCATTTACATATACACTTGAGCATGCACTTGTTTGCACCATTCTTGGACATGAATATGTACTTGGCTGCCCTGAATGAGCTCATATATGCTGAGTTGTTATGTCCTTCTATGTTGATGCATATGTGGTTTGACAATCTTTTGCATTTGGATACTTGACACTTGCTTCACCATATAGCTATTGCGCCATATATTTGCCAACTTTTGTATCCATATATATCAACTGTCATCTGAATATTCTTGTATACACATGCTGTGTACATACGATGTGTAACACCCCATGCTGTCTCACCATTGTTGAAACCATCCTGTATTTGTGCATGATCAACATGCTGTGTGACCTGTATTTGCTGGTGTAATGTATTGTTGATGTTGTGCATGGTTCGACCTGCCTTGCCTTTTACCTCTGATCATTGCTGTGTATACTGTTCTGTTACACCATTCTTGGTTCACCTGTTTGCATACATGAACTTTTGACCTTGCTTGTAACCTTTTTGAATGCTGAAGGTATCACTCTTGTCTGCTGAAACTTTTTGGACCCTGCACTTGACATGCATCCATTATTGCATCTGCACACTTGAGTTTCACATGCTGCCTGATATGTTTATGTTTGCAAACTTGTTTTTTCACTGAAATGCTGAGTAACTGCTCCATGCACTTGTGTGTAGTTCTTCGCTGCTACCTTGTCTTGTACATGGCTTGACAATGCTGCATTGTACTTGAGCCACTTTTTATTTTCTGCTTGCATTCATGTATACATATATGTAAATATACATGTATTTGTGTGTGTGTGTGTATATATATATATGTGTGTGTGTGTGTGTGTGTGTGTGTATGGCTATTTAAAATGTCAGACACGAAAATATTATTAGCGGACCACTACATTGTGTTGGGGCTGTTTAGAATCAGCTACTGGTTCTGATCAACAAACCGGTGCAGTGTGTTGAGGCTGATCTGTGAGCACTGGAAATATACAGTCAGTCCTGTGGTATTTAAAGTGAATCACTGTGAATATCACAAGCTGTCTAAACATAGATGGATGTATATATAAATCAGATCAAGTCATGAAATATGATGAGAAACACACCAAAATTCTGAGGCAAATATTTTTTTTTTAAAAAAAAAATATTTGCTAGAATTTAAAATATTTCTGTTCCAGATACTCTGTGTGTGTGTGTGTTTCTGTATGTGACAGATGTGGATGACTAGACTGATTGAAAGCTGTGAAGTCAGAAGACAAAGGATAATGTCAATGAATGAGTGAATGTATATATGTGAGTGTGTCAATGCATAAACGAACGACTGAGTGTATCTGTAGTGAGGAGCTGATGTGTATATGAAAATGAATATGAATTGCATTGTATTACTAAGATGTACAAATAGTGGAGTTATAATATTGTACTGTTTGAAATGTTGAAATAGAATATTTATTTTTAAATAAAATACCGTTTGAATATTTGAATTCGTGTACAGTCTTATTCAAATATAAATATTATATTCCTGTCTGTGATGTAGTATAACAGTATAGTAACAAACACATTTATAATATATATATGTGCTTGTTATCATCAAACAAAAATCATATAATTGTTATATATAACAACGTTATATACAACAATCTCCCCCCATTGATGATGACAAACAAATAAAAGATTTTGAGCATAGTAAATGTGTTTGACATTGAAGTATTGAACTCCCTCTATTTGAATGCCCCCCTACAACAGAAACTCCCCATATAAATATGCATGAGTGAAAAGAATGAAAATTGAATGGAATTTTCAATATTAATATATTTATAAAATATTTACTCATAAATCAAAATCTCAACCCATTCTCCCCCTTTTGTTATCATCAAAAAAATACAAAAATTAAAATAGTGATGAAAAACATACTAAAAATATAATTTTAGCTTAAGAGGAAAAACAATCATCGTAAATCTCAATTAGTCAAACAAAAAATCATAATATTCTGAGAACAAGTGGCATATTTCACGTTGTAGAGTGACAGATTTATGATGAAATTTATAAAAATGGAGAGAGTTTTAAAACATATAATTCCAATTATTTTCCAATAAGATTTTCAAAAATGAAGCACAAAAACAGTGATGGATTTGGACTATAATTATAAATTCAATTTGAGTGACGCAATCGTATAATCTCAAATCCCAATAGCTATCAATCAACTAATCATAATACATCATAAAATTTTAACACATTTCACAAATTAGACAATGGATTGATAGTCTGGTTTTACACACCACAGAGAAATTCATATAAAATGTTTATTTATAGCATATTATTTTCTTTTCTTTTCCTTTTTATTTAAGAGCACACTGACAACGCATAACCAGAGCTTGGATATTCAAATGAGGTCAGCCGTAATTTAAATTATAAGTAATCTCTTAACCATGCATGACCAGAGCTTGGATTTTTAAATGAGGTTAGAGACACACTTATGTATTAATTATATTTATCATTTTCAGCTCCAAAAGAAAAGCTCCTCGGTATATAAAACCAATATGGGCGATAAAAATGTGGTAGGTACAGAAGTGGTTGTGAAATAAATTTCTAAATTAATCATATTATGGAATATACTCAACTGTAACGGGATCATTGAAAATTTTCAATTATCACTAATTCTGAAAAATAATACAGTCACATTTCCATCACAAATATTTCCACTGTTTATTCAAGATGATTTTTAAAAAATATCAAACTCTCCACATTATTATAAAATCATGATGGATGAAAGAACGATGATAGATAAAGGAGATGGTCGTGAAATAATCGCCAATTTAAAGATATTATAATAACTGTTCAATCATCATGAAAAATTAAATAAATATTTCGTTTTGTTGTGAAATATACTGTAGTCACAATTCATCATAATTCAAAATCTAGTAATAATTTTGATGAATTCTAAATGCAGTTCAATTTGGTTATTGATTTCAATTTCTAAATAAATAATCAATAAATAATTTTAAAACTGAAAATCAATTACAAGAGGAAAAACAAAAGGATTTATACAAGACAAAAGGAGAAATATATATATATATATATATATATTTATACAGTGAGGAAATAATTCAGCACTTCTAAACTGATA
>JASFAX010003601.1:0-42015 GCA_030737875.1 Allium sativum
ATCATAAATCTCTCGGTAAAATTACGAATTACAGTAAGTTACATTGTACTTATTTATATACATACTGAGCGCTAAATATAGACACAAACATATACTAATCCCTAAACTAACTATCTAGGGTAATCTAATCCACAACCAATCCTTGACTTTGGAAATACTATACCTCATCATCTCTAAAATAGAAACTTCTGGGACTAACACTGAAATTTCTAGATTAGGTCTTGTAATTTATTATTACTCATTCCTAGAACCTAACTCTATCTTACCTAATCAGCTACTCTTATTATTCCAAAGTTATCTCTCTTTATAAGGTGAAATTTTTAGTAATTACACAAAAATATGTTCTTTTAATTATTATTATTATTAAATTTGCATAACTTCGAAAATAGGTATTTAATATCTTATAAAAACCTGAGATGTTAAATTTTTGTGAAGACTATTATACTTACTCTTAATGTCAATACATGTTTTGTTTTTAACAAAACATTCTTTCTGAAATTATTCCAAAATGTTACAAAAAGGATTCAGATGCCTCTTCCTATTTCAATGTTAACTAGGTTTCCAAAATAAGAGTAGAATTTTTTTTTTAAAACACTTAACTTTATTAATTACTTAAATGCCAACCATTCACTCTTTTTAAAATGGTCAATAAAACTTCTTAATAGCTAATAAAACAATTGTTCATTTTATTTTAGAAATTGAATTTCAATTAATACCCATGACTGAATTATGCGGAAATTTAATTTCCAAAAAGGTCAATGGCATTTATTGCTAAATTTTTCAAAATACTTTATTACTTCACGGAATAAAATTTTTGAGGCATTATTGTAGGTTTGTGTATCTTCAATAATAAAGCTTAATAATTTTTCCTTTCTTTACGAAACATTTTAAATAAGTGCCTCATTTAAAAGTTATAACATTTATCAAACATTCATAAATTCTTGAATTAAGAGTGAATTAAATAACCTTTCTCTTTTTAACACTTGTCTTTTATTAGTATTCTGAATGACAGTCTTAACAAATGTTTTGAGGTAAATGCTTGTCTTTGTTTGAAAACAAGACTTTAATAATTCAACATTAAATCAAGTAGTAACTAAACTTTTTAACACATTAATTTCCATATTCTCAATTTATGTTGTTATTGCCACATAACAATAACCTAAGACTGTATTTACGTTAGCAATACAGTTTATAAAAAAAATTACTATCATGCACACATGCTCTTGTCAAATTATTAGTAATGTGCGTTTTAGTTTAGGAAATCTTTAATCACTGACTACTCTTTGTTTGCACAATGAGGGTGCTATTTAGAAAATTTGAATTTATTAGTCATAAACGAGCCATAAGTTTTTAAATTGATTTATTGGGCTACACATTTCCCATTTATTTTACTCCTATAATTGTTACCCCCTCATATGCTCCTTATTATATAAAAACTTTACTATTTCAAACAATACCCAAATTTTAGTAAATAATTTTTACTATCCACTCTCTCTCAAATGAGTACATTTACGATATTCACCCTAGCAAACTTTTATACGTCTTTTTTCTCCTTTTATTTCTAATGAAACGTCAAATTTATTACCATAACTTATATATGATTTTTAAGAAAAATAACCTTTTCAGGTTAATATCAATAATGAAATTTTGTTATATCAAGGCAATGGCAATAATAATTTTATCACTATAATTGTTGTCTGCTTTACATTTCAATTATTTTAAAGCTCATAACTGAATTTTTTTACTATTATTCTTTAATTAAGTGATTCAACTTCTGTTTTTCTTAAAGTTTAAAATTATAGTTTATCTAACAAAAGAAATAGTAATAAAAATTCAAATTCCTTAAAACGTCTCAAAAAACATATTTCAAATTTTCCTTTTTGAATGGAATTACTATGCACCTTGAGTCTATAATTAAAATGCTAATGTTCTCTTTTTCAAAATAATTTAATTGTGTGTCAAAATCACTTTATAGATTTTTTAACAGTTTTGATTTTTTTACCATCCAATCCTTCTGACCCACTACTCTATGGAAGTCTATTTCCTTTATCGAATCCTTTCTAACGTGTTCCTATATTTTCACTTCTTGAAATTCCTAATTGTTGTCCTTATAAATGTCCTTTACGCCATTTTATCCATTAAATTTTAAATTGAATATTCATACTTTTGCATAAATGGCCTTAATTACAACATTTCCGATTTAGATATCTTTTTTCTTGTTGATCATTTAATGCTCTTTCGAATTTCAAAATTCTATTAATTACTCATGCGGAAGTTTTATCCAATTTAATAAAAGGCATTCTTCCTCTTTTTCCTGAAGCCTTTACACCTTTATGTTATGGACATTAATTTGTTATATTCCAAATTCTTACTACTTATTTCTTTTTTTTTCCATGAATGGTAATTAAATCACCAATTTATTCCCATTAACCACAAATTAAATTAGGGAGTTTCTTTCCACTTTCAAATTTTTGGTTCTTACATCCCTTAGTGTGACGGCCCGAATTCCCGTTCAGACGGAAACAGGGTTATCTTTGGAATATAACACAGAAACAGATAATGGCAGAACAGAATTAAATAAATACACCAGATAATGAACAATAAAATATACTGGATAAAAGTAATCATCAGAGTTACACAGTAAACAGGATCTTACTTAGTACAAATACAGTTCAGCTATACATAAATGTCTACAGCGGAAATAAACAAAATATGTACAATAGGAGCTGAACAGCATAAAAAGAAATAAATGATAGAATCCATCTTCAGCTCCAGCTATCCAGAAAGAACCAGCTAAACCTGAATACAAGGCTGCCCGTGTAGAAAAAGGGGCACCCGAGTTTGAAAGTGAAACAAACTACGAGTCAGTCATGGGACTGGTATGAGAAATCCACTCAACACATATACAATTGGCCAATCATAGGACCACGCCACTTTCGTGGAACGGGTTTACTCCATTGGATTGCCAGTGCTTTAAAACAAATCTTTCTTTTAAACATCGCTATGCTTTTTATAAAAATGAAGCCGTTATAAGACTCAATTCCCATCACACAATGCAACGCAAACCGGAGGATAGAGTTTTACCTTATAATGGCCAAAATATGATTGATACGAATAAAACAAAGGTATTTGATATTATTGCTAGTGTTAATATATTTTGAAATCACTTTCAAATCATAACTATCAATCATAGACGGCATGGGTACCATATATCATGTCGCCATATATATATACAATCAAAACCGCACGATGTCGTATTTGGAAATTGGATTTCCGTCATGAACCAAGGCAAAAGATAGTCCTTACCGAATTCGAGACAATCTAGCCCATGTCTCAGGATCAGAACGCATCAACCCTTTAGATCGTCAGGGCCGGTCCACCGATGTGGATTATTATGCCTGAACACTACGTTTCTCCGCCCTTCGGGGCGTAAACGAGCCAACGAATGACTCCATCGGACCCGGATCGTCCGATCAAACCGAGGCGCCTCGCAACAGCAACAACCACATAGGTGAAAAGTATATAAATGTCAGGGCTGGTAGGTCACTGACACCACCCTAGCTAGAAAGAAACGCAGGCCCTCCCTGATGTCCTCTCCCGTTTTAGGTTCATACCGGGGTGTGAGGCTCGCGAATTCACGTTATACACAAAGCTACGCCACACAGGCGGTGCTTTGATCATCACCACAAGACTTTGCTTTTCAACAGAAGCCCTGATCACTGCATCTTAGCATGCCACACAGGCAATTCATGCCATGCGACTGATGTCCATCGATATTCAACCTCTGAGCTCGCGCGTCTCAGAGAAGGGCGTTAAGCAAAAGAATAAATTCTCCGCCGCCAAACAGATGTATATTTAATAGAGATCAATCAACACAGAATAAAATCCAGTGTCAGACACACAGTCCATTTACAAGTCCGTTCTGGGTCTGAACGAAACCGGAGGCACTAAATACCTCGCAAACCCATCGATCACCACGTACGTCTGGACGATCACCACTCATTATCCATATTTCGGGATGCCTCCCAATCAGGACCTCGGTTACCATCCAAACGAGGTGAAGATCTCCGGTCTTCGACCACCGTCTTCATCTTCGAATTTCAATCGTCGGTCAATTATTCGAAATGAGAATTAACTCGGCCTTTTCAAATAATTCACGTATATTTAGAATTTCAAATCGATTTATTTACATGGTTAAATTATTCGACAACACCAATTGTGTTCTTTAATGTAATTTTCACACCAAACACCTTCAATCATCAAAAGCCACATAAATCAAGCAAATTCAGTTTATTTCCATTCCATATCGCTTATGATATTTTATAACTATTTATCGCTATTTTTATTTATTTTAAAATAGCCATTTTATTCAAAACGACGCTTCGGGCCATAAGGCGGCCGTGGCGCTGTTTTTCTTCAGATTTGATTTACACATATCTGAAAATCTAACCGTTGGATCATCACAAAATTCACATCATTAGAAAGGTCTTTTCAAAACGAATCCAACGGTTCCAGTTTCGGGAAAATCCGATGGTCGGATCTCCCGGTACAATCGTTTGAAGTTTCGATTTCAAAATACGAACTGCAGCGTCGTTATTCGATTAAATATATAATTATATTTATATATATATATATAAATATAATCGCTTCTGGCGCTGTTTTTCTTCAGATTTGAATTAAACATTCCAGACAATCCAACCGTTGGATTTCTACAAAGTTGGTGCCGTTGGGAAGATATTTCCAAGGCGAACCCGACGGTTGAGGTTTCGGGAAAATCCAATGGTCGGATTTCCCGCACTAGTCGTTCGAAATCACGGTTTCAAAATACGAACTGCACGGCCTCGTTTCGTTTTAATTTTATTTATATTTATATATTTATATAAATATAGTTCATTCAATGATTTCCATATCGTTTTCACTTCAAATATTTTTCTAACACCTTAAAATTTTGGAAAATTTCGCCATAACCTCCCCTGCACCGGGAGCATCGGGAAATCGCAAATAGCTTTCCCGGTCCTTCTAATCTCAAAAAGAAAAAGAAAAAGCCAAGCGGCTAGCCAACAGGCTCATAAAATCATCACCCAAACAAAGCAGTAAATGTGTACCTATTTGTCGGGCACAAAATTTTATTCCTCTTCTCTAGCCCCTTTGCTATAACCTGTTCAATGAATAGGTATGCACATATATACACAGTTCTTATCATTTTTCATTTTCTATTCAACTTCATATTTGATTTCTATTTGGTTTAAAAACACCATTCATTCTAATGTTACATAAATAGGTGCAAATCATTTCATTAGCTAATTAATGAATATTTCAACTCATATATGTTTATTTTGAACAAGTGGCTATTTTTAACACTTCACATTTCAACGATTTATGCATACAATAAAAATGTGATTTTTATTGTAAAACAATTCCTTTCAAAACACTATTTTCTATATAGTTCATATAAGTTACAAAAATGGGATTTTATATATAGATAAAAGGTGATTTTTATTATCAAACAATTTATTTCAAAATATGAACACCATTCAACACATGAATTTCTAATCAACGAATGAATATCAATTCAACACATGACGGTTTTCTATTCAATGAATAAATATTGTTTAAGCATATGAAAATAATTCAAACACACGGATATTATTCAAAATTTCGGCAGCATAACGGCAGGGTAGTTAAACCGGGACCGTCCCTAGTACGGCTCCTCGCTCTACCTTAAAACCTCGCGGTTTTTGACAATGGGGATCATGCATCTAGTTCGCACGCAGACGGCATGTATATATTTATTTCATTTCCACAACTAATCCTATGTGGTTTCAACCAAATATTTCACAACCACAAATGGGTATTTTTCAACCACAATCAACCAATATCAATCACAAACAATCCCAAACAATCATTCGCTATCAATCAATTTTCACAACAATTTCAACCAATAAATATCGTCTATGGTTTGTGGACGAGGGGCGTATATATATATATATATATATATATATATATATATATTTATATATAGCAATTCACTTTCATTTCACACATATATAATTTTTAAATCAGAAATCTCACCAATAGCTATCCAATAACACGACCCTTCCTTTACAGAAATCTTCGCCAATCTCGCCTTTTGTCGCTTTCGCCCGTATTCTCTACATATGTAAAAATCGAATTTTTACGATGCTATTCAATATATAAAAATCGAATTTTTACCACGCTATTCAATATATAAAAATATGATTTTTACTTCGACTTTCAATATCTAAAAATCTGATTTTTACTTCGACTTCCAATATATAAAAATCTGATTTTTACTTCGACTTTCAATATATAAAAATCTGATTCTTACTTCGACTTTCAATATCTAAAAATCTGATTCTTACTTCGACTTTCAATATCTAAAAATCTGATTTTTTACTTCTTGAAGTTCAAATCCTTTTTCTCTTTAAAGATTAAAACTTTTTCCTATTTAAAGTTTTTAAAATAAAAAAAATCAGTTTTTACTTTTAAACAAAATCAGTTTTTTCTTTTAAACGAAATCAGTTTTTACTTTTAAACAAAATCAGTTTTTACTTTTAAACAAAAATCAGTTTTTAAATGCTTTTAAAATCAGTTTTAAATCTTTAAAACAAAATTAGTCTTTATAGCATTTTATTTTTTTAAAACCAGTTTTCCCTTTAAAACAAAATCAATTTTTACTTTTATTTTTAAAAATCAGAATTTACAGAATAAAAAAAAATAAAAAAAAATAAAATACTCACCGATTAGCTGCGAAGGGGGGGGAAAGAAGATGGCGTCGGCGGCAGGGCGGTGGTCTTCGGTGGTGGTGGCGTCGAGGCTTCAGGGGGGGCTGCTCGATTTGATTCGACGGGGGGCGTATGCGTCGCGAGGGGTTCGAGGGTTTCGCCACTGGGAGGAGGAGGCTGGACGGAGGGGGGCGGCGGCGATGTCTTCGTCGGCGGCGTTCGCTTGAGGGGGGGGCGGTCGATAGTTTTTAGGTTTTTTTTTTCCTGAGCGATTTCCTTTTGAAGGGGGGGCCAGAAAGGATATAAAGGAGGGAAATTAAAAATTATTTTTATTATTTAATTATTTAATTTTGCAAAAAGGTTGACTTTTACATACGACCTCGAAACGAGGCCCACCGCCTGTCGTCCATAGCGTTTTACCCCCATTCCGAACACAATGGGATATGTATCGCAAGCCGATTTGATTGTTACAATCAGTTTCCGTTGAATTTTCATTTAAATCACTATATTGAATTTTAAACGTACATTTCAAATTACCGGGGCCACATACTAACTAGAAAAATTCCAGAAAAATATTTTCTAGCTTCGTATTGACGATACGGTCCTAACAAAACTAGTGTCGTCGAATTCTGAGACCGTTTGAAAAATGGCCAATTTCCAGTCGATTAAAATCAACTGAAACTGGTCAAACGCGTTTTCCTTTGCCACGCTCACATATTGATTCGAAAAATTATGAAATTTGAAACCTAACAATAACTTGACCCTACGGATCCAACAAAAGTGGTTTCGTCGAAATCCGAGGTCATTTGTAAAATGTCCATTTTTAAGGGCCTGAATTCCATAGCGACTATTCAGAATTTTCAACTGGACATATCTTTTGATTCCCGCTATCAAATTTCGATTGGTCGGATTCGTTGGAAAGATATTATCAATTAGATTCCATTATTTTTGGTTTCACTAAAATCCGGATTGTTTTGCACTCGGTATATTCAATTGAAATTTGAAATCGAATTATCGAACTACCGCGCTATTTTCAATTCTATATATAATTATAATTAATTATATTCGTTTTCAAATGTCGATTCAAACTCTGTGTTCATCGCCATTATTTAAAATATTTATTTTAAATATTTAAAATCCATTATTTTAGCCAATTTAAAAATTTTAAATTGGTTCAGATTTTCTGGGTCGTTACAATCTCCCCCACTTAAAACTTTTCGTCCCCGAAAAGGAATAAAGTCGAAAGTGGTTTGATAAATCTACAATCACCCAACACAACAACCAATCCAATTGTTTTTAACCTTTACAAATATATATATCTTTTATATATTCAAAAATTATATTTGTAAAACCAGACTATAAATATAATCACAAATACGTTATTTAAAAACATATTACCCTCGACTCGTTCTGGGGCAATTCTGACCCCATCTCTAACGAGTTGTTCTGATTCTGCTTTACTTATACTAGGATATTACTGATCCTATCTGTATAGCGTTACCCGTCCTAGAACACTACTGGTTCTATTTCTGACGAGTTCGTTCAAGTGTTATATTCCAGAACTAAGCTTAACCAAAGCTCTGATACCACGTTGTGACGGCCCGAATTCCCGTTCAGACGGAAACAGGGTTATCTTTGGAATATAACACAGAAACAGATAATGGCAGAACAGAATTAAATAAATACACCAGATAATGAACAACAAAATATACTGGATAAAAGTAATCATCAGAGTTACACAGTAAACAGGATCTTACTTAGTCCAAATACAGTTCAGCTATACATAAATGTCTACAGCGGAAATAAACAAAATATGTACAATAGGAGCTGAACAGCATAAAAAGAAATAAATGATAGAATCCATCTTCAGCTCCAGCTATCCAGAAAGAACGAGCTAAACCTGAATACAAGGCTGCCCGTGTAGAAAAAGGGGCACCCGAGTTTGAAAGTGAAACAAACTACGAGTCAGTCATGGGACTGGTATGAGAAATCCACTCAACACATATACAATTGGCCAATCATAGGACCACGCCACTTTCGTGGAACGGGTTTACTCCATTGGATTGCCAGTGCTTTAAAACAAATCTTTCTTTTAAACATCGCTATGCTTTTTATAAAAATGAAGCCGTTATAAGACTCAATTCCCATCACACAATGCAACGCAAACCGGAGGATAGAGTTTTACCTTATAATGGCCAAAATATGATTGATACGAATAAAACAAAGGTATTTGATATTATTGCTAGTGTTAATATGTTTTGAAATCACTTTCAAATCATAACTATCAATCATAGACGGCATGGGTACCATATATCATGTCGCCATATATATATACAATCAAAACCGCACGATGTCGTATTTGGAAATTGGATTTCCGTCATGAACCAAGGCAAAAGATAGTCCTTACCGAATTCGAGACAATCTAGCCCATGTCTCAGGATCAGAACGCATCAACCCTTTAGATCGTCAGGGCCGGTCCACCGATGTGGATTATTATGCCTGAACACTACGTTTCTCCGCCCTTCGGGGCGTAAACGAGCCAACGAATGACTCCATCGGACCCGGATCGTCTGATCAAACCGAGGCGCCTCGCAACAGCAACAACCACATAGGTGAAAAGTATATAAATGTCAGGGCTGGTAGGTCACTGACACCACCCTAGCTAGAAAGAAACGCAAGCCCTCCCTGATGTCCTCTCCCGTTTTAGGTTCATACCGGGGTGTGAGGCTCGCGAATTCACGTTATACACAAAGCTACGCCACACAGGCGGTGCTTTGATCATCACCACAAGACTTTGCTTTTCAACAGAAGCCCTGATCACTGCATCTTAGCATGCCACACAGGCAATTCATGCCATGCGACTGATGTCCATCGATATTCAACCTCTGAGCTCGCGCGTCTCAGAGAAGGGCGTTAAGCAAAAGAATAAATTCTCCGCCGCCAAACAGATGTATATTTAATAGAGATCAATCAACACAGAATAAAATCCAGTGTCAGACACACAGTCCATTTACAAGTCCGTTCTGGGTCTGAACGAAACCGGAGGCACTAAATACCTCGCAAACCCATCGATCACCACGTACGTCTGGACGATCACCACTCATTATCCATATTTCGGGATGCCTCCCAATCAGGACCTCGGTTACCATCCAAACGAGGTGAAGATCTCCGGTCTTCGACCACCGTCTTCATCTTCGAATTTCTATCGTCGGTCAATTATTCGAAATGAGAATTAACTCGGCCTTTTCAAATAATTCACGTATATTTAGAATTTCAAATCGATTTATTTCAATGGTTAAATTATTCGACAACACCAATTGTGTTCTTTAATGTAATTTTCACACCAAACACCTTCAACCATCAAAAGCCACATAAATCAAGCAAATTCAGTTTATTTCCATTCCATATCGCTTATGATATTTTATAACTATTTATCGCTATTTTTATTTATTTTAAAATAGTCATTTTATTCAAAACGACGCTTCGGGCCATAAGGCGGCCGTGGCGCTGTTTTTCTTCAGATTTGATTTACACATATCTGAAAATCTAACCGTTGGATCATCACAAAATTCACATCATTAGAAAGGTCTTTTCAAAACGAATCCAACGGTTCCAGTTTCGGGAAAATCCGATGGTCGGATCTCCCGGTACAATCGTTTGAAGTTTCGATTTCAAAATACGAACTGCAGCGTCGTTATTCGATTAAATATATAATTATATTTTTATATATATATAAATATAATCGCTTCTGGCGCTGTTTTTCTTCAGATTTGAATTAAACATTCTAGACAATCCAACCGTTGGATTTCTACAAAGTTGGTGCCGTTGGGAAGATATTTCCAAGGCGAACCCGACGGTTGAGGTTTCGGGAAAATCCAATGGTCGGATTTCCCGCACTAGTCGTTCGAAATCACGGTTTCAAAATACGAACTGCACGGCCTCGTTTCGTTTTAATTTTATTTATATTTATATATTTATATAAATATAGTTCATTCAATGATTTCCATATCGTTTTCACTTCAAATATTTTTCTAACACCTTAAAATTTTGGAAAATTTCGCCATAACCTCCCCTGCACCGGGAGCATCGGGAAATCGCAAATAGCTTTCCCGGTCCTTCTAATCTCAAAAAGAAAAAGAAAAAGAAAAAGCCAAGCGGCTAGCCAACAGGCTCATAAAATCATCACCCAAACAAAGCAGTAAATGTGTACCTATTTGTCGGGCACAAAATTTTATTCCTCTTCTCTAGCCCCTTTGATATAACCTGTTCAATGAATAGGTATGCACATATATACACAGTTCTTATCATTTTTCATTTTCTATTCAACTTCATATTTGATTTCTATTTGGTTTAAAAACACCATTCATTCTAATGTTACATAAATAGGTGCAAATCATTTCATTAGCTAATTAATGAATATTTCAACTCATATATGTTTATTTTGAACAAGTGGCTATTTTTAACACTTCACATTTCAACGATTTATGCATACAATAAAAATGTGATTTTTATTGTAAAACAATTCCTTTCAAAACATTATTTTCTATATAGTTCATATAAGTTACAAAAATGGGATTTTATATATAGATAAAAGGTGATTTTTATTATCAAACAATTTATTTCAAAATATGAACACCATTCAACACATGAATTTCTAATCAACGAATGAATATCAATTCAACACATGACGGTTTTCTATTCAATGAATAAATATAGATTAAGCATATGAAAATAATTCAAACACACGGATATTATTCAAAATTTCGGCAGCATAACGGCAGGGTAGTTAAACCGGGACCGTCCCTAGTACGGCTCCTCGCTCTACCTTAAAACCTCGCGGTTTTTGACAATGGGGATCATGCATCTAGTTCGCACGCAGGCGACATGTATATATTTATTTCATTTCCACAACTAATCCTATGTGGTTTCAACCAAATATTTCACAACCACAAATGGGTATTTTTCAACCACAATCAACCAATATCAATCACAAACAATCCCAAACAATCATTCGCTATCAATCAATTTTCACAACAATTTCAACCAATAAATATCGTCCATGGTTTGTGGACGAGGGGCGTATATATATATATATATATATATTTATATATAGCAATTCACTTTCATTTCACACATATATAATTTTTAAATCAGAAATCTCACCAATAGCTATCCAATAACACGACCCTTCCTTTACAGAAATCTTCGCCAATCTCGCCTTTTGTTGCTTTCGCCCGTATTCTCTACATATGTAAAAATCGAATTTTTACGATGCTATTCAATATATAAAAATCGAATTTTTACCACGCAATTCAATATATAAAAATATGATTTTTACTTCGACTTTCAATATCTAAAAATCTGATTTTTACTTCGACTTCCAATATATAAAAATCTGATTTTTACTTCGACTTTCAATATATAAAAATCTGATTCTTACTTCGACTTTCAATATCTAAAAATCTGATTCTTACTTCGACTTTCAATATCTAAAAATCTGATTTTTTACTTCTTGAAGTTCAAATCCTTTTTCTCTTTAAAGATTAAACCTTTTTCCTATTTAAAGTTTTTAAAATAAAAAAAATCAGTTTTTACTTTTAAACAAAATCAGTTTTTTCTTTTAAACGAAATCAGTTTTTACTTTTAAACAAAATCAGTTTTTACTTTTAAACAAAAATCGGTTTTTAAATGCTTTTAAAATCAGTTTTAAATCTTTAAAACAAAATTAGTCTTTATAGCATTTTATTTTTTTAAAACCAGTTTTCCCTTTAAAACAAAATCAATTTTTACTTTTATTTTTAAAAATCAGAATTTACAGAATAAAAAAAAATAAAAAAAAATAAAATACTCACCGATTAGCTGCGAAGGGGGGGGGGGAAAGAAGATGGCGTCGGCGGCAGGGCGGTGGTCTTCGGTGGTGGTGGCGTCGAGGCTTCAGGGGGGCTGCTCGATTTGATTCGACGGGGGGCGTATGCGTCGCGAGGGGTTCGAGGGTTTCGCCACTGGGAGGTGGAGGCTGGACGGAGGGGGGCGGCGGCGATGTCTTCGTCGGCGGCGTTCGCTTGAGGGGGGGGCGGTCGATAGTTTTTAGGTTTTTTTTTTTCCTGAGCGATTTCCTTTTGAGGGGGGGGGCAGAAAGGATATAAAGGAGGGAAATTAAAAATTATTTTTATTATTTTATTATTTAATTTTGCAAAAAGGTTGACTTTTACATACGACCTCGAAACGAGGCCCACCGCCTGTCGTCCATAGCGTTTTACCCCCATTCCGAACACAATGGGATATGTATCGCAAGCCGATTTGATTGTTACAATCAGTTTCCGTTGAATTTTCATTTAAATCACTATATTGAATTTTAAACGTACATTTCAAATTACCGGGGCCACATACTAACTAGAAAAATTCCAGAAAAATATTTTCTAGCTTCGTATTGACGATACGGTCCTAACAAAACAAGTTTCGTCGAATTCTGAGACCGTTTGAAAAATGGCCAATTTCCAGTCGATTAAAATCAACTGAAACTGGTCAAACGCGTTTTCCTTTGCCACGCTCACATATTGATTCGAAAAATTATGAAATTTGAAACCTAACAATAACTTGACCCTACGGATCCAACAAAAGTGGTTTCGTCGAAATCCGAGGTCATTTGTAAAATGTCCATTTTTAAGGGCCTGAATTCCATAGCGACTATTCAGAATTTTCAACTGGACATATCTTTTGATTCCCGCTATCAAATTTCGATTGGTCGGATTCGTTGGAAAGATATTATCAATTAGATTCCATTATTTTTGGTTTCAGTAAAATCCGGATTGTTTTGCACTCGGTATATTCAATTGAAGTTTGAAATCGAATTATCGAACTACCGCGCTATTTTCAATTCTATATATAATTATAATTAATTATATTCGTTTTCAAATGTCGATTCAAACTCTGTTTTCATCGCCATTATTTAAAATATTTATTTTAAATATTTAAAATCCATTATTTTAGCCAATTTAAAAATTTTAAATTGGTTCAGATTTTCTGGGTCGTTACACTTAGGTTCTTATATGCTTCCAAATTGATAAGCGAACTAATGAATCAATGCATGGCTTCTAGGAATTTTCCAGAAATTAAGGTTAATTCTTTCCTAAAAGGACCTACAAGCAATATTTTCTATAAATATGCTATATATATACACTTATATATAGTAAAACTTTTGAAAATCCTTTTTTCCAACATAACAAATATGCCTCTCATACTTATATATTTCCTCGTAATCGGGTAATCTATGCTGATACCAACTGTAACAACCCACTCGGAATAGGCCTAAATTTCGATCCAAAAAAGGTCTATCGAAATTTAAAGCCACTCTAAACGGATCTTTGGTTCCTATAAGGATATGGTATAACAGATATAACAGAGCAGACTAAAATGAAATCGGAATCTTATACAGCGGAAGGAATAAAATATAATAACTTGAAGTAGATATACCTTTAATTTAAGTGGAAATTAGGCTCGCGTCCCCATTTGTAGGTTTCATTTGAATGGCATCCCTCCCTAACTTTTGTTATAAAGCGAGTCCTTGTTTTTGGCTCCTTCATGTTTTTCAACTTCTTTTAGTTTTTGCACTATAAAAAAAGTTCAAAAAAATGGAAATATTCACTGAAGCATTCTGAAAAAAAACTGAATGTCAGCAATTATAGTGAATAATTGCTGATATGTCAGCAACTATTGTGAATAATTGCTGATATGTCAGCAATTATTCACAGTTGTTGAATAATTACTGACATATCAGCAATTATTCAATATAATTACTGATATGTCATCAACTATATTAAAAATTGCTGCAATCTTAATTATTGCTGATATAACAACAATTATTGTATATAATTGCTGATATATCACAAACTATGGTAAACTTGATGATGGCTTACGAATACTTACTGATATATCAGCAAGTATTGCATATAATTGTTGATATATCAGCAACTATAATAAACTTGATGTAAAAACTGAGTTCACAAAGGGAGGATGAAAAAATGCAGCTAAATCTGCAATTATAGCTTTAAATTGCTGATATATCAGCAATTGTTGAACATGTGATGCAAATAATTACAATAGTTGCAGAAATATCAGCAACATTTGCAAATAAATGCATTTTTGCTGCAGCATACCGGAGCTTCGTTATTTTTTTTTGTTTTGTTTTTTTGGTATTTTTAATGCATGAAAACGATGATGATTATGTGTTGAATTTAATTATGATTTTTCATAGTTTTTTTTGCTGATTTTTTGATGTATTACGAAAACAGGGAGCTAATTTATAAAGTTTTAAGACAAGGAGTTTTTTTGTATTTTGAAAATTTTTAGGGACCTGAGCCAAACTTACCCTTAATGTAAATTATTAGATATAAATTTGGTTCACTCACGTCCAACACCCAAAAGATCCCATCAATACAAACAGAATCACAAAGAAATAAATCAGATCAAATAACAGAGGAACATGCGATATTTTTTTTAGTGGTTCGGCTCAATCCAAGCCTATGCCCATATTATAATCTTCGTTTATACTGACAGATTACAGAGATCAATACATTTATAGTAACAAAAGTGGAAAAAGAAGATAATTTATACACGAAATCCTTGTGTTAGAATGGCGATCTAGTTATGATGTAATACCCTTACACCTCCACACAAGAAAGAACCGAATTCCTTGAAGAAACAGGAAAAAGATCCTTCTTCTTGTCTTAGAAACAGGTATTTACATGACTAAAACAATTTTGACCTTTAGCGACGCTAATTTGTGTCGCTAAAGATTAACCATACGTCGCAGTTGATTTTTAATGACGGATTCGTTTCCGTCGCACAAACGCGCAAATGGTGCAGACGCAACAAAATCTTCTCGACATAATCTTATGTCGGGAAATGTAAACCATTTAACACGTTATATGTCGTAAAAGATTCTTTAAGTGTGGCAAATAAATTGCATCGCAAATGAAACAAATCTCCTCGGTATTATTTACGACATATGTTTATTTTGCTAAATAATGTTATCTACAACTCATGTATATGTCATAAATTATTAGTTTCCTATACACAGATTTTACGTGGCAAATGATTATATTACTACCCACTTTTTTTGCGTCTTTAATATGGATAGCATTAGCAACACAGTATTATTTACGACATAAAATTTACGTCATTAACGACCAGTATCTGCGACACATATATTTGTCATAAATTATTTGTTGGCTATAATTTGATTTCTTCCATTTGTTTATAGCATCAATTGAAAGAGATACTGAACTTTCAATGGCACACTTAAAGCATTATATTCTCTTGCATTTCAGTATGTTATATTTCACCTATGTAATACATTTTACGGTGAATCATATCCTCTCAATTTCAAACGTTTGCAGAACATAAAATAAAAAAAGGAAACTTTTCTTCATTGAATCGACAACTACTGCATAGTCCAAGATTAATGGGGTGAAAATCTCATTTGAGACCCTCTCAAGAAACAACAAACTAAACTTTTAACACGTTACTCAGTTATTGTCCAATGCATTAGACAATAAATGTCACTGAATTTTGTTTAGCTTGCACGCAGTTGCAACTTGCAAGCACATTAACACATCAATATATCTCACTAAAGATCATGGTCTCATGGACATGCAAAAACGGGTTCTACTTATGGATTAAATGAACACAATGTTTGAACATGCAGATTTCACTTGAGTGCTATAAAGAACAAGTAAAACCCACACGAACATTATGCATATATGACCAAGAGTACAAAAAAGTTTACAGTACGCATATTTATCATTTCATACAAATGTTGGTGGTCAATGAAATACACTATTCAACTCACTAAGCTCACACCACAAGAAAGGGTTAGTTTGGTGTCGGCAAGTGGCGATGGTTAAAAAATCGGCCCTCGCCAGCCGTCTCCAAATAATTGATATACCGCGAGCCTACAGTCCATATTGATCATTCCAGTTTGCCCAAATTAACCCCCCCCCCCCCCCCCGTGGAAAAGAAAACCTTACCACCCACCGCCGAGGCCGACCGACGCCAATTCTGATGCCGAACGACGCCGACGGCCGCCTCCCCCCTCTCCAGTCGTCACTCCTCTTCAATTCTAGATATGATTTCTAACCTAATTTCCTAATTTAATTAATTAATAGTTATTTAAATGTATATGTTGTGTGATTATATTATGATTGTTGAATTATTGTTGATTTACTTATGATTGAAAACCCTAAAATGTGAATTTAGTTGTTTATTGGTGAATATTGTATGTTAGTTTATTTTGTGCATATGTATGTGTTAATGAATCGTTACTTCATAGATAATAATCAAACCATAGATGACTTGTTTGTGTTGTGATTCGAAATTTGGTGAATATTACGAATGGTTGATTGTTGATTTTGGTTCAAACCAAATAGGATTAGTTTGTGGAAAAAAAATCATCTGGGTATGAAATAGATTATTGAAATCCCCTTGTCAAAAGCTGCGAGGCTTTCAGGTAGCGCAAGGAGTCGTACATCGGGACGGTGCTGGTTTTAATTACCGTGCCATTATGCTGCCGAAATTTTCAGAAATATTCATGTGTTTGAATTATTTTCATATGTTTAAAGTATATCCATGTGTTGATAATTTATTCATGATAGAAATAAATTGCTTAGATAATAAAAATCACATTTTTATTATGTATGAACCACTAAAAATATTAATGTGTTGAATAAATTCTTTGAACAATAAAAATCACATTTTTATTGTATATATGAACCACTAAAAATATTCATGTGTTGAATAAATTCTTTGAACAATAAAAATCACAATTTTATTGTATGTATGAACCACTAAAAATATTCATGTGTTGAATAAATTCTTTGAACAATAAAAATCACATTTTTATTGTGTGTATGAACCATTAAAAATATTCATGCATTGAATAATTCTTTGAACAATATATGTATGTGTTATCGAAATCACAGACATATATTTTTGAATCAGGAAAAATGTTCGATTATTACATTTACCGTAGTTGGATGTATGAAGTTAGAATTGGAATGAAAGGCTCAGTGAAAGAACATTTCTATAATGGTGTAAATGAATTTGTTAGATTTGCAGTATCCAATAATCGAAATTACGAGGAGCTTCGTTGTCCGTTAGTAAGTGTAAATTGATGAGGTTTCATAAACCAGACATCGTTAAAGTACATTTGTATAAATCAGGTTTTGTGCTAAATTATTATTTATGGGATCGTCATGGAGAACTTGTTGCGCCTACAGTAAATTCTGTAGCGTCGGAGGTCGAATTAGTTATGGCGAATCCAATAGAAGATATGGTGGAAGATGTAGCACGGTCAATGTTCCCTACCGGTCAGGTTGACGACGATGACGTCAATATTGAAGAAGATCCAAACACGGAAGCCAGAAAAATATATGATTTATTGGCTTCAGATAAGCGGCCATTGTGGAATGGTTGTGAAAGTGGAACTGAATTATTGGTAACCGCTGAGTACATCACCATGAAATCAAAATTTAACCTTACAGAAGCTGCATTTACAGCGGTTGTACAAGCTGCGAAAAGACATATGCCACCCGATAATCAGATGTGCGAAGTCATTACAAAGTGAAAACACTAACGTCGGCTTTCGGTTTGCCGTACCAAAAAATAGATAATTGTGTTAAAGGTTGCATGTTGTATTGAAAAGATGATATTAATCTTAGAAACTGTAAAAAATGTGGCGGGGAAAGGTATAAACCTAGAAAAAAGAAAGGTATGGAAGTTCCGTATACGAGAATGCATTATTTACCAATCATCCCCAGACTACAACGGTTATATGCATCCTCAGTCACTGCATGTCATATGCGATGGCATAGTGTGGGAACACAAGAAGATGGAACTTCGACACATCCATCGGATGGAAAAGCATGGAAACATTTTGATTGGACGTATCCTACATTTGCCGCAGAGAGTCGTAACGTCAGACTTGGTTTATGTACAGATGGGTTTTCACCATTTTCTGAGTTTGGTAGTAAATATTCATCTTGGCCTATTATCATTACTCCTTATAATTTAACTCCGTGGATGTGTATGAAAACTCCATATATGTTTCTCACTGTTGTCGTTCCTGGTCCTAATGATCCAAAACAAGGCATCGATGTTTGTCTACAACCATTAATCAAAGAGTTGGAAAAACTATGGGACGATGGAGTTGAAACATACGACATTTCAAAAAAAAAAGAATTTTTGTATGTTCGCTTCTTTGTTATAGACGATTAGTGGTTTTCCTGCACATGGGATGCTTTCAGGTTGGAGTACGGTCGGTCGTCTATCTTGTCCTTTATGCATGGAAGAAACACAAGCATTTTTCTTATGGTATGGAAGGAAGCATTCGTCGTTTGATTGCCACCGTTATTTTCTGCATACCAATCATACTTTTAGAAAAGATTAAAAAAACTTTAAAGTTAACAGCGGAATGACTGTGCAAGCACCCAAAATTTGGACAAGTGAAGAAATATACGATATTGTAAAGGATTATCCCAAGATCCATGAGACTGGAGAATAGACACAAATTCTGGATAAATCTGACATTCATAATTGGTGTAAAAAAAGCATATTCTGGGAGCTACCTTATTGGAAAGATCTCAAACTTCGACATAATATCGACCTTATGCACAATGAAAAAATGTATATGATAACGTGTTTAATATTGTTTTGAATATCAAAGGAAAAACAAAGGATGATATATATTCGACATGACATAGAAGAATATTGTAAACGTCCAGAACTTCATATGAATCTCAATGGCAATAAAAAAACTCAAAGCGTGCTATGAACTAGACAATAAACAAATAAAACTTGTACTGAAATGGGTTGAGGGACTGAAATGTCTGGATGGGATTTCTTCTAATCTTCGTAGATGTGTTGACTATAAAAACAATAAATTGAGTGGGATGAAAAGTCATGATTGTCATATCATGATGGAATATTTATTACCAGTGGTGTTCAAAGAATTATTGCCTGTAAAAGTGTGGGGTGTTTTAACAGAGTTAATCTTATTCTATAAACAGATTTGTTCGGCAATGTTAAAAATTGATCTTCTCCGTAAACTTGAAGTAGAAATTCCGATATTGATTTGCAAATTAGAGAAAATCTTTCCTCCAGGAATTTTTTAATGTAATGGAGCATTTACCTATTCATCTTCCATCCGAAGCTATTCTTCGAGGTCCAGTGCAATATGGATGGATGTAACCTTTTGAAAGGTAAAATTTATGCTTACAATCCAAAGTTACATTAGTGCATATAAATTGAGTTAATTTTATTTTAGGTATTTGAATCATCTGGAGAAAAAAGTACAAAAAAAGCACAAGTTGAAGGTTCGATTTGCAAATCTTATCTTAAAGAAGAAGCTTCGTTCTTTTTTTCTCATTACTTCAGTGATCATGTGAACCTATCATTTGTAAGTGGTCCTCGTAATGACGAAACCATGGAACCCAATTTTTGTCCGACAATGTTATCTGTTTTTAGATAACATGGACGATCTTCTGGAAAATGTATAGAAATATGGTTAAATGATGCAGATCACCAAGTAGCACACACATATGTTCTTCTAAATTGTGCTGAAGTTGCACCATTTGTTAGGTACTAAATTTTTAACTTTATTACAGTTATGTGTACATCAATTGTTAGCTAGTAATTAAATCATTTATATTTGTAGTATTTACGAATTAGAAAATCCAAATGGCGATCTCAGTAAATCTTTGCTAAATGGTTTTCGAAGTACGTTTACGATCCAATAAACTACGTCAATGACGAGGGTTTGCAACATCTTGCGTTTGAACCAAAAAGAAATGTTAAGACTTATCCAATATTCTTCGTCAATGAGTTTAAATTCAACACCGAAGACCATGGTACTGATAGATTAACATATAACAGTGGTGTATTTGTCAAAGGTAGTGATGATCCCGAAGAGCATATAAAAGACATTTATGGCATCTTGAAACAGAATTTAGAGTTGCCATATTATGTACAACCCATTGAAAAGGTTTATTTATTCAAGTGCAACTGGTTCAGCAATGTTCCTGGTACTGGAATCAATGTGCATAAAGATTATAAGCTTACAGAAATAAAGCACACATCACATTACTATAAGTATGATCCTTATGTATTGGCAAAACAAGCATTACAAGTTTACATTGCTCCGTATCCGTCCTTAAAAAGAGATAAAGCAGATTGGTCTACTGTAATTAAAACAAAGGCAAGATTTACATTTGAAGGAATTGCTATTCCAGACGATACAGCGTATCAAACGGATGAAAATTAAAACGATGAAATAATAATTGCTAATGATGTTAATTTAGAGTCTTTAAACGATGAATCAAATGAATTAATAGAAGCTTTTGAGAGTACAGAGGACAACGATATAGAGTATGAGACCGAGACTGAATCAGAAAATGAAGAAGAATAATATTATTTGTATCCTTAATTGTTTACATACGTATGTACAATGATTCAGGCATAATGATATATGATTTATGTTGTGAACTTATATGATATGCTATGTTGTGAACTTATATGATGTGCTATGTTGTGTACTTATATGATGTGCTACGATTATCTATTATCTGGTTCTTCTTCTTTTATGTAAATGTGTCTTGTAGTTGCATTTGATAATATATGTTGTATGAGTTTATTTGATAATTGATGTGCATAATGATATATGAGTTATTATTATACGGAATAATATGTTTGTGATAGATATGCCTCCTAGACACCGACCTACCGACAGTTCAGAGGCAGGAGCGAGCGGTACAGCACCGGATACACGTCCGGTCGTAGAGCTCGTGCCCAAGTCCGCAGGGTAAGCTTTAAATTTCGTAAATGCTTAGTATTCAAAAGTTATTAAATGCTAATATCGTACTTTCTGCTGGGGGTTTGATATTATTCCAGGAGATGTTGTTTTACGTGTGTCTAGAAATGCATATGCCGCTAGGTGGACAGAGGCGTGGCCTCACTGGGACGATATTCCTACGCAGATTAGGAATGTCATCCTCGCGGAGGTTCTTGTAAGTATAAATATATTTCTCATTTGCAAAATTATGTAAAATATGTAATACAATTTGTTTGTTAATTTATAGTGTGCTGTATGGGTCCGGGAAGAAGATATGGATGTTTTCCTCACCGCATGGAACCAGAAGATGATGAAAATTTATTCAGGCAATGTATACAAGGCAAAAGTAGCGAGAAAGAGGCCTCAGTGGATGAGCGAGGAGGTCTACGCCGATTTCCAGAAATTGTGGGCTACAATTGCGAGGGTAAATTAATTAAGCTTATTTTAAAATTTTATTTTGTATATCCATCAGTTAATCAAATAATTAAATATACAGAAGCTTTCAGAGCGAAACCGAGCAAACAAGCTCAAAAATCCTGCTTTGCATCTGGCTGGGTCTGAAACCTTCTCCCAATATCGTCGTGAATTGGTACGAACGATAAATCACATTTATAAATAGTTCTAAACGTTTTAAATCATATTGGTAAATTCCAAATATATATTGTATCATTTCAGATGTCGACTCTCCAACGGGAGCCTACACTTACTGAGGTGTTTACACAGACTCATGCCGTCAAGCGGACAGATGAGGAGGGTAACACTACATATACCTAGACGGACCCAAAGTCCTGTGAAACGATGGTTAGCATTTGTAATAATTTGTATTTCATATTGTTGTTTTGAAATTGAATATTTAATGTATTCCATAATTGTCCGCTATCGCAGGACAAATACAGGGCGGCCTTAGATGCTCGAGCGACGTAGTTAGGTCAAGAGCCAGACGTGGAGGAGTGCAATCACATTTGGAAAAAAAACATCGACCCGCCTGCCAGGGGTAGAAGCTACGGCTTTGGAAACCTAGAGGTAAAGCATTTTATTAAAGGATTTAAACATATCCAAGTGCTATTAATTAATATCACTTAGGTACTCAATCCACGTAAACAAATATCACATATTAGTTTATCTCTTACTGGCATGAATAATTACTTTAAATTTATGTCATATTAATATCATTAAAGTATTAATTTATCACATATTAATTACTGGCATGAATAATTATTACAAATTGGTTTCATTAATTGGTGTTCATTTGATATCGACAACTTTATTAATTACAATTATTGTATAAACCATTGGAATGTTAATTTATCTCATACACGCTTATAATATGATAATTACAGGTAGCAGGGACTCGGGCCTCTTATACGAGGCGTCAGGATGAGGAGGAGATCATCATGCTTCGACAGCAGGTTGCAGCTTTAGAGGATTTTCAGAAGAACAAGCTCGAGATCGTGTTGGATGCGTGGATTGCTGCATATCTTCAGGAGCATGATGTTATGCTGCCGAGTGAGCCTGCTACCATAGAGGAGGACGACGAGGACGAAGAGAACGACGAGAACGACGAGGATGAGGACGATGAGGATGAGTAGGTAGGTACTTGTCCTTTTATTTATTTATTTTGGACTTGGTTTGTAAATACAAACTACTTGTTGGTGCTTTGAACTTGAGATATTTGTGGTGTTTTATGGAGACGATGATGGTATTTTGGACTTGGTTTGTTTGATGTGGACGTGTTGATGTTTTTTGGATTTTTTATCGTTTATATTTATCGTTTATGGTTATATTTAGTGGTGTATTAGTTGTTTATGAGGTGATTGAATGTGGATTTGAGGTGATGGAATGTGAAACTAATTGTATATGAGTTGTAGATATGTTGGGTTTGAGTTGGTGTGGTTTGATGGCTTGTTTGCTGCTGGAATAAAAAAAAAAGAGTTACAGTTTAGCGACGGCTGGCGACGGCTTATTGGTCCCGTATGGCGATGGCTGACGAGGGATAGTTAGGGTTTATTATACAGTTTTGCCACGAATGGTGACGGTTGGCGACGGCTATATGGCGACGGCTAGTGACCGCTTCTAGCCGTTTGTAGGAAATATAACTGTTTGTCCACGTGGCAACTTCGCCCTCGCCAGTCGTCGCCAAATTGGTGTCCAAAGTCGTCGCCAATATCACCGCTATTTGCTTAGCGTCCTGATTGACATAGAAATGTGTTTATTTTATGCTCTTATTTCTTATCTTTTGTATATAAATGAATATTGCTTGGGTATTGTTTTGTTACTTTTACAGATATTCCAACCCAGCCCGCATGCAACCAGAAGAATAGAGAAATGGAGATCAAATTGCTATTTATTTACATTTTGAAGAATTGTAGATGAAGAGCCCACATCTAGTTGCTGTTGGAAAGAAAATGATTGGTAGAAAGACCTAGAATTTCTCAAATCAAGGGAAGCTTGTCAAAGAACCAAGAGGAAAAGAAGAAAGGCCAAAAATTTAAAAGATTTAACTAAGGCCCATTTGAAACTCTTATTGTAAACTCTTTTGTGAATTCCCTAAGGCTCTTCTATCATTGTATTAGGGTTAGGGTTAGGGTTTGGCTATCTATCCTATAAATACCCTTGTAATGTCATTGTAGCCACCATCCATTATTCTGTATTCTCTTCTCCATTAATAAAAGTTCTTCCTTTTTACTATTTCTGCATTTTTCTTTCTTAGCAATAGGTGTTGTCTTCACAATTAGTTTTGGAAGAGCACCAATTGTATTGTACATTTGTTTCATTAGTGATTAGTCGTTTGATTAGTTTCAACGACAATCCTAATTTTATTTTTGTTGTTCTTCTTATTTTGCACTTTTATTTTCTGCATTGTTGTTCTTGTTTTGCAATTTACTTTCTTTAGTGATTAATCGTTGATTAGATTCAACGATAATCCAAAGTTCGCAATTTCAGTTTGTTTTTATTTTAACAAAATCTCCAGGCTTCGTCTAACTCGCCCAAGAGATTAGATAAATAATTTGATTTTAATTATCTCCCTGTGTTCGACCTGTATGCTACACACCTGTGCGCTTGCAGAATTTTATTACAAATATCGCGCTTTTCTAATTCATAGATTAGCGACGATCAAGTTTTTGGCGCCGTTGCCGGGGAGGTAACGATTAAATTTTGTTATTTATTTAATTTCTGATTCGTGTTAGTTTTTATTTTATTTTATTTTATTTTCCTTTTGTTCATTCGTATATACAGAAAAAATCTTGATTAGTAATGTGGTGTATCAATTACATTGATATGGTCATGAACTAAGCAAGAGAAAAAAATAACTTGCCAAATTTTCTTTGATTCCCTACCTGCTTTCAGTACATAGCATTTCTTTCTCTTCAAGTCTAAAAAAAAAACTTTCAAAGTTTGCTTTTATTTCTTTCCTCTTTTACTACTTCTTTCCTTTCACCAAAAAAAAAAGCAATTTTTTCCTCTTTGCTGCCTGATTTCTTTCTGATCACCCTTACCTGACTTGCCTCTTTTTCAAATTTCCTTTGATTTCTTTCCTTTCAACCCTCCTTGCTGATTTCAGAACATACATATATATATATATATATATATATTCTTTTCCTCTTTTGATTTACAATTTCTTTCCCAAAAACAATAAAAAAAACTTTGCAATTTTTTCTTTTCCTTCTTTTGATTTCTTTCCATCTTCATTATTCCACCTCTTTACATCTCCTCTGCTATTGACCAAATCCCCACAAACCTCCCTCCATCTTATTGCCGCTACCATACCGGATTCATCCCCATTCTCATCATAACACAGTATTACACCACCACCACTGTACATAACCACGCACACACCCCTCCGGAACTTCATCCTTCATCACACCCCTCATCTTCACAACACATAGTCAGATCACGCTCCACCCCCTTCAGACAAAAACCGTACCTGAAACCATACTACACCATCGCAGTCACCCATCCAAACACCTACTCCCATTATCCTTCAAGCACAAACCATCCACCATCAGATCATTCATCACAAACCAACGCTTGCAACCCCTCGTTCACAAACAGCTACAAGCCTCGTTAACTCCCAGAGTCCAATCCCTACTCCAATATCACAACCCGTACAACAGCAGCCTTGATCAAGCTTTGAATAATAACCCAAAACAGTATACAATCACCAGTTCAAGACCCCTCTCCTCCCCACCGTAAACAAACAGTCCACAAATCCCACACCCAACTTTTCACAAGCAACCACGCACAATAATCAACTTTCACAAAGTTCACTGTCTTCTATACCGCACAGCACTTTCCAACTGAACCCACCTAGTCAACCTCGCTGTCCCATTGATCAACAGCTTCCACAAGCATCGACAAACCATCGAAAGCCTTCACCGCGTTCTCTGCTAAAAACTCTTCCATCGCCGAAAATCCCCCAACAGCAACTCCCTTCGGTTTCACCAAACTCGCTACTTCCACCATCTCACAGTCGCAATTACCGCAATCACCTTCTCCCTGCCAAACAACTCCCATCACCTGAGCCAAAACCAAAACGCAACATTAGACCATCATTCCATTTCACAAACGCCTCCATCCGAACATATACATTCCACCAAATCTCCTCACTCTGAAACCCAGATCGCGATCCTGAACCCAAATCGAAATCCTTAAACACCAAAAATCACAAGCCCAAATTCTTGAACGCTGCAAATCTTCACACCGTCGCAATAAATCGAAGAACCCACATCCGATTCAAAAGCCCTAACCTTCGATTTTTATTTTGTTCCTTTTAAATCGATTTTGGTAAAAAGAAAAAAATAGAAAAAAAGGGGCGCTGGATTCTTTTTGATCGGTTCATTGCAGTTTTGTTTTTGAGGAAGTGAATAAGCGCTTGTGATTTCTGAAAAAGAAGAGGAGAAAGACGTGTTCTGTTTTGTGTCAGAGTTGAGTAGGTTTGCAGTTGCTTCTGGAAATTTGTTTCTTTGTTGGGCATTAGTGCGTGCTTGGAATTTTGGAATGGTTTTGTGCAAGTTTAATTTTTTTCAGAGGCGAGTGCCGTTGTTTTTGAGTGGTGTTTTTGTTTTTAGGTTCAGTTTATTTTTTATTTTTTTTGAGTTGTGTCTTTATTTCATTATTTTGCATGAGTAGTTGAGTTATTAGTCTAGCTTAGTTTTTTTATCTCCACGGTTTGTCGAGTCAAGTTTTCTTTATTTTTTTTCTTCTCTAGACTTAGTTTTTTATTTTATTTTATTTACTTTGTTTACTTTCTCTTCAAAAAAAAATCAAGGAAGAGCCAGACGAAAACTTCTAGCAATCGAAAAAGGATTCAAAGGCCAAAGCAAAGATGAAAAATTCAAGGAAGCAATTTGCAAACACTGTGATTTTAATCGTTGAAGCTACTCAACTGCTCTCGACAAACCGCCATACCCCACTGTAAAAAAATTCTTAACTTTACAGGTTCTGCAGCTATTTTGAAAATATAGAAATTGCTTGTAAAAAATTTCTGCAGGGGCAGCGGCTTGCTTGTACAAATTTTTTTTTTTTAATTCCTGTAATTATTTTTGTTTAACTGTCGTGTGACTGAAATTTTCTGAATCATATTGAGAAACGAATTTCCACTACTATCATCATTCTCATCGTTGTCAACAATAAAAATAGACATTTCAAAATAATATAATTGAAAAGTGGTGTTTTGTGAAGTTGATTGTCTCGTATAATTGGATCGCGGATATATTGTAGTTCAATTTATTGAACTATTAGCAAAAGAGGTTGCATACTACCCGTAAAACATTGGTCGTATCCCTTAGTATTTATACTATACGTGAATGGCCATAAGACCCTCTTCCCCCTTCTAATTGAGTCAGTTAATTAATAGAGCACAACTCGTTCTTTTATACTATTTTTGACGTGAGAATAATTTATGTCTTACCCTGACTTCATTCAAATGTCTAATTCAAAAAAATCCTTGAGAGAAATGTGGGATAATAGTCGGAGTAGACGTCCTCTTGAAGAGTATGAGTATGAAATACAACTCATGAGGCAGAATTTTCCAAAATTTCATGAGCCCGATGCCAATTTTCAAAATTTTCAAAATAACCAACATTTTCAAAACCATGGATATAATCAAAATTGCGATTCAATTCAAATTTCAATAATTTCGATTATGGGTCAGATCCACATCAAAATAGCTTTGAATCTCAATGCAGCTTAGATCCACATCAATATGGGGTTGTAAACCAAAATTTTCAAAATTATAGCCTATATCAACAACTTGAAAACAACCAAAATCACTCAAATTTTAACAGTTTTGGTTACGAACCTGATTTTCAAAATCAAAATGATTTCCAATACAGTTGTCATTTTTCTGAAAATTCAAACAACTATCACATTGGAAATAATATTGATGGTGAAATTGATGAGGATTATAATTTTGATAATCAAGAAATCGAAAATGAGAGCTCTCAAATCAACGACTCTGAAGAATGTCATTTTGGTGAGAGGGCGGAAAGGCTAAATAAAAAGATGGATGAACTTCTTTGTTTAATGGCATCTTATAAAGAACAACGAGAGCAAGAAAATCAAATTCAAACAAGCCTTGAATCAGAAAATAATCCAATTTCTACTGACATTGAAAATTTTCAAATAACGACTTTGGAAATTGAGAATAATCATCTTGATGAAGTTTTTCAAAATTCAACAAATGATTTGGACTTAATCTCTTTTCAGAAAAAAGATTTAAGCTTGGATTTTGATCTTTCTCTTTCAAACTATGAGAAACCTGAAAATTTTGAAATTGAACAAAATGAAAATGTTGAATTTTTCAAAAACTCAGAAGTGGAAATGGATTTGGACGAACATGAATTCTTTGGATTGTACGAGGATGAGTTACCAAATAAGGAAGTAGATTCACGTCACAAGTTCGAAAATTTTAACTTTGAGAAAATTTCAAACGAACTTGAAATTGTCATTGTCGAAAATACGTTGTCAATTAATAAAACTGAGAAATGTGATCACATAGTCTTGAACAACACCCAGAATTCAAATTTCACTGAATTTGTATACGATCACAAATTTTTGAACAATTACACTGACAAATTTGTTGAACACATGAACTATTTTTGGAATGTTAGCTTTGTTGAAAAACTTCATGTTAGGACGACCCTAGACATTTATCTCCTGGACTATAAATCTAGGTTTAAAGATGAGATGGTTTTCAAAAATCTTTGCTTATTAGAAAACATGCCTAGACATAGTGGGAATGGGACTCATAGGGCAAGAACCAAGTGTGGGGGGAAAAGTTGGTGGCAATCTTTGCATCACATGCATCGCAAACACACTTATCATTATACATATGATCCATTCTTACATATAGTTAGACTGCATTTCGTTCTACAAATCATTTTGCACGTAATCCATCTACGGGTTTTATCTTTCAAATTTATGAAACGTTAACAGTGTGGACACTGTCTCAATCAAGTGTGGGGGGGAGTCTGCATTGCATTCTTTTGATTTTTCTTTAATTTTTCTTTCTTTCTTTTCATGTAGGACCATCATACATTTTATATCGTAGCAACATACCATAAATTTTTTTTTGTGGAAAATACGACTCATTTTAGATTTGATACAACAAAATAAGTTAAGGATTATTAATCAGCTGATAGTATTTTTTTTCTCTCAGCTTAGATCGAATATGAAATATAATGAAAAGTTTAATTTTGAGGGATAATAGTGTAACCGGTACATAGGGAGATTCTTAGGTGATGGCCATGAAATCTATTCTATATTGTAGACTTTGTTTAAATAAGTGGAGGACTTAAAATACTTATATTGGCTTTTCGAATCTTTAAAACTAAGTTGTGTTAAGTTGAATTCGCGTAGCTCTCTCTTATGCTAATATTTTCAATAATAATAAATAATAATCCAAGGGTATCCAACATTGCTTGTATATCAAGCGTTGGTGTGCAAACCCGCCAAGCTCTATCCGACACGTTGTTGACAAAGTCAGCATTGGAATATCTTGGTCCCATTTTATGAGATTGGACACCTAAGGATTACCGACACGTTGTTGACAAAGTCAAAGTCGGCCTGCACAATCCGCCAAGCTCTTTACCCATTTTCCATTAGTCCGCGAGGCAGTGCATGGGTGGTAAACCTTGGTCTTCTAAGTTAGGTGTATGTACTTAATCATAAATTTTAAAATTTTATAGAAATAGAGAATAAGCGATGATGCTCAAACATTTCTTGACCTTATTGATTTGACTAGCCATACATAAGGAAATTAGAATATCACTTTACAAACTGTGCCAAGCAAACTAAGAATTTATTTCATGGCTGCACTATGTTATCGACCAAACTAACTGGCCAAACTGGAATTTAACATTTGAAAACTTGATTTATATTGAAATTTTGTGACAAGTTGAGGTATTTAAAGTACAATCAACTGATTAGAAACTATTAACTTAAATTGTTGTACCACTTCAGAAACAAGTCGTGTTTTCATTTTTCGTTTTTATTTGCATATGTCCATTGCATTCATGTAGTTTCATTAGAATCATAGCATACTGCATTTGGATTTTGTGGGTAGTATCCGCTGAAAACCCTCACGAGACACCACTCGTCCTACTAGGGACACCTAGAGGTTTAACGGCTTGTTGCATACACTCAATGCAATCGTGTTTCCTACGAAAGTGTGACCTATCTAGTTTAGTTTTTCATTTCTTGTTTTACTCGAGGACGAGTAAAAGATAAGTGTGAGGGTATTTGATTGACATAGAAATGTGTTTATTTTATGCTCTTATTTCTTATCTTTTGTATATAAATGAATATTACTTGGGTATTGTTTTGTTACTTTTACAGATATTCCAACCCAGCCCGCATGCAACCAGAAGAATAGAGAAATGGAGATCAAATTGCTATTAATTTACATTTTGAAGAATTGTAGATGAAGAGCCCACATCTAGTTGCTGTTGGAAAGAAAATGATTGGTAGAAAGACCTAGAATTTCTCAAATCAAGGGAAGCTTGTCAAAGAACCAAGAGGAAAAGAAGAAAGGCCAAAAATTTAATAGATTTAACTAAGGCCCATTTGAAACTCTCATTGTAAACTCTTTTGTGAATTCCCTAAGGCCCATCTATCATTGTATTAGGGTTAGGGTTAGGGTTTGGCTATCTATCCTATAAATACCCTTGTAATGTCATTGTAGCCACCATCCATTATTCTGTATTCTCTTCTAAATTAATAAAAGTTCTTCCTTTTTACTATTTCTGCATTTTTCTTTCTTAGCAATAGGTGTTGTCTTCACAATTAGTTTTGGAAGAGAACCAATTGTATTTTACACTTGTTTCATTAGTGATTAGTCGTTTGATTAGTTTCAACGACAATCCTAATTTTATTTTTGTTGTTCTTCTTATTTTGCACTTTTACTTTCTGCATTGTTGTTCTTGTTTTGCAATTTACTTTATTTAGTGATTAATCGTTGATTAGATTAAACGATAATCCTAAGTTCGCAATTTCAGTTTGTTTTTATTTCAACAAAATCTCCAGGCTTCGTCTAACTCGCCCAAGAGATTAGATAACTAATTTGATTTTAATTTACCTCCCTGTGTTCGACCTGTATGCTACACACCTGTGCGCTTGCAGAATTTTATTACAAATATCGCGCTTTTCTAATTCATAGATTAGCGACGATCACGTCCACATAATTAGTGACGGCTATTAGCGTCGGTTGGCGATGACTGGCGACGGTCGTCGATGGTTTTTTGCCGTCGCTAAATGAGTTGTTTCTTGTAGTGTCAGTATCTAAAAAAACGAAACTAATATGAATTCAAAATTTTACATATCGTTCAATAATCTCTTTCCATCAGTTAGCAGCACACTCAAAAAGAACCAAAACAGTCAAAAAGAACGTTGTCCAGTTTCAAGCCAACAAAATCATGAAAGAATGCCGTTTGAGGAAAAAGAATCTGCAAAAACACATAATTTTTAGCCAGCATGATCATGAAGTAAACATTCCATATAAATAAGGTGCTTGGGTCATGTAATTGAGGCATAGAAAAAACTGATACAAAGCAATACATGTGGAAATTACAAACTGTTAGGATTGTCTCGCATGGTATTAAGAAGGAATGACATGTTAGAATTAATAGTCCCACATCATGGAATAAATTGAAGGAGTTGAGAACAAATATGAGCTGGTAGGCATGTAACATCAGGGATTCCTTTTGTTATATGAGAGTTGTGTGTCAGCTCATATGCGTACAAGAAACGGAGGCTTTGTTCTGACCGTCGTTACATAACACAAATAATCTGATTTTGGATAGTATTTTTGATTGAATATACAAACTTATAGTGACTAAATACACCAATAGTCAACTACCATGCACAAGAGGAGCATTTTTCAAATGCACTTTAATTCTACAGCTTGTTACAGCTTCAATATTATATATATATATATATATATATATATATATATATATATATACGCGCACACACATATAAGAGAGTAAATAATTCTGTCCACATCAGCACATAACGTCCAACATAAAAAAATACATATCAACTGCCTAAGCAACATTAACCATCTTCTTCTAACTAATTATGAGCACTGAAATTACCTATCGAACATCTTATTTCGAAAATAGATTGCATTATAAACCATAAATAAACTCCTTTAACTACCTATAGCAGAGTTTAGTGGTTTGTTTCAACCATTTAAATGAATGCATATGACCTCAAAATACCTATTACCCAATGTAGGAAATCAAGCCATGAGCTGAAAGTAATATCTGAACTAGTTTCCCAAAATCATAAATTGGTATACATGATATGAAAAACAACCGCACAAAAATCAAAAATTGGCTCAGGTGCAAAAATGCCGCAAAACAGATGTGTCATATATACTAGGAACTATTAAGGGGGAGTGTGTGTTTGTTGCTTGTAATTAGTTTGATCACTTCAGCTCGTCCTAGGTTTCTTTTTTTCTTCTTGCACGCACATATGAGTATTTTTTTTGTGTGTGCGGGTGAAGGCCAACAGGCTCGAAGTTTAGTTTTTAAAGTTCTATTTTATTTTTTATTTTATTTTGAATAGACTGTTCAGGTGATTAAATGAAACTCTCGATTGCTCGTTCTAAGTATAGAAGCCTTTGAAGGGTTAAATACTGAGAAGTGTGTTTTATAGTGTGGTTAGAACTGTTTATATAATCACACAGGATTGTGTGTTTCAAAAAGGAACACTAAGGTCAGTGGCGTACCCAGACTTCTAGCTCACTGGGTGCGAATCTACGAAAAAAGAATGTAACGACTCACTTTTCCGTACAGTTTAAGCCGACACCTAACAACCCATATCTACTCAAATTGCACAGAAAAGCAAATTGTTAATATAATTCAAAACCAAACAACATTAAATTCTTTTAAATCGTCAGTTCACATTATATTGCAAATCCAACAAATTCTGACCATTCCGGAATTTAAATTATTATTTTATTATTTATATTAATAAAATATTCAAAATTATTGGATTCAAGCTAATTAAATTCTAAACAACATTTTAAAACCATTTAAAATATTAAATAGAACAGTAAAAATCTGGGTCGTTACAAAGAATTAATCCATTTTTCCGTAATAAAAGTAAACAAATGTTTGATCTGCAAAACTATATTAATATTCAGTTTAGGCATTGCAAAATATTACAACATCAAATTTTCATAAAAATATATGTCTAAATTTCATTATTTATTGTAGCTAATTTCAAAAGCTTTTGATATATCTCGTTCAGTATAAATGATTGACTAATTATTCATCGCATCACTCTTTAAACTTTTGCGTAGTGAAGCCTTAATAATTTTCAGTCAAAAATATTCTTTCAGATGTATTACTATCGTTCCAACATCAAAAACAAAATGACGATGTTTCTTCCGTTGAACCTTTTTTTAATAAAAATTCACTTATTCACCCATTTTGGAAACTGAAAATTTGATAGTCAGACTATAAATTTAGAACGTAGTTGTCAAATCGATCAAATTTCATTAAACCATTTTAATAGAAAAAGTACAGATCAAATTTGGCAAATCTAATTAGTTTTTTTTCTTTGTCACATGTTCGGAATGAGTTGCATATCAACACGATAATAATAAGCATCCTTCTTTAAAGCGTACAATGTGATCTTTTGAGACAAACAAACATCTATATCAAGAATGAGAAGTGCAAAGAAAACCTAACACTCACAACACACAAAGACATCTATTACAAAATCCAAACCACTTCAACACTTGAGAAGCCCAGAAACCCAACAAAAATGCCCAAATACACATAAAGATGCTAAGCAGCTACAGTTTGGATCCACTCAAAGAAGATAGCCAAATATAACCAGGTAACTCAGAATCAAATCTGAGCAGAAGAAACTGCATCGATACCCACGAAGAAAATCGACAAAGCTCGGCCAAAACCAAACCGACCATTAAAGCCACCACAACCATAACACTTGAGACTAAACACAGAGCCAAAAGGAAGACCCGTGTAACAGTTCAAATAGCCTTGCTGTTGATAAAAAGAAAACAGAGTGTACAAATAACAGTGCAAATGAAGTTTTTGGGTTATTCAGACCAGAGTTCGTCGGAGAAGAAGGCTCAGAGCCACCAAGGAAGTTGCTGCAGGGTGAGGAGGGGTTGTTGAAATCATTGCATCATGATGACTAGCCATGAGGTGAAAGAAAGGGAAGTGTATCAGTGTGTGCACGTTTTCATGCACAATAGTGATACATGGTTATTCACGTTGTATTAGGGTCTGGCTTAATGATTTGTACTCTTGCCATGTTGAATAATTGTTTGGCTAAGAGTTGTCAATGTAGTAGTCTGAATTGGACCTTGAGATAATTGATTTTGGGCTCGGCCTGTTAAGGCTTAATGACTGTATAAATAGGTATGCTTTGTAACAGAGAAGTAGGAATGAAAATTTGATCAATTTGTGCAATTCTTATCCTTGTTATAGTTCATAGCTGTTATTGCCTTCAGTAGATTACCTTACATTGTTTTCCAGTAGCATAGTGTTCATTTAGATCGTTTAATATTAGTTAGTTTAGATAGAATTAGTGTAATCTTTTTCTTGTGTAGAATTTAATTGTTCAGAACTTGATCACTTTACTGCTGTCTTTAGATCAATTTGTTATCTTGATTCATATTGATTCCAGTCATGCATTCGATCTGTTCATCAACCATTAAAAATTCAGGTCCACTTGTTCTTGATCCCAAATGTTAGGGTTTCCTAACAATTCTACAAACACATTCACAAATCCCGATTTCACCACATCTTCTTTATAAATCTACATCTATTCATCCACAAATCACCAGTAATACTCAATCGAATTTCCCAAATCACTCCTAACTCAAACCCTAGCGTGCCCTCTGATAATTCCACAAGTGTTCGATTAAATTCCTCTGTACAAATTACTTCACAAATCCATGGCTCACCAGCAAAACCCCATTGACCATGCCAAAGTGGTATCAGAGCAAGTGTCAGAGGTAGGGTCCACTGATGGTCAGCGCCTCAACAATGATCCTCAGAACCAAAACAACCCCCCTCGACACGATGATCCTCAAATCGAAAGATGGCAGAGGCAAGAAGAAATTAACCAGAATCTTGAAAGGAGATTTGATGAAGCCGAACGTAGAATGAATCAAAGATTCGATCAGATCACTACCTTGATTGAAAACCGACCTTAAGAAAGGCCACCTCACCCTCAAACTCCATTTCCACCCCCTCCTGTGTACAATGCTCCACCACCGCAAATACCACCGTATGTGCCACCACCAAGAAATGCACTACCACCTCCACCCAGGCCTGCACATAGAAACTTTAATCACCCACCACATATCCAAGAAAACTACTATCCACCACCATACCAAGAACCCTATAATCCACCACCTCCTTTTTGTCAAGATCCAAGAAATTACACTCCACATGAAAACCCACCATATTACCCATATCCATACCCCTACCCACCTCCTCATCATAACCAATACCCTCATTATACTGTAAGATTGGAGTTCCCTGTGTTTTCTGGAGAGGAGGACATCACAAACTGGCTCAGGCAGGTTGAGCAGTACTTTAAATTCCACAGAACAGACGAAGTGTTGTGGGTTGAGATGTGTGCATTTGCCTTAAGGGGAGAGGCACTTCAATGGTACTATTGGTACATGGGTACGGTAGAACATGTAGATGCATGGCCAGTATTCAGGGAGGAAATTCTTGTAAGATTTAATCCAGAAGAAATGGAGAGACCGTATGAAACCCTATGCAAACTCAAGCAAGCCACCACTGTCAGAGCATACCTAAGCAAATTTGAGCAGCTAAAAGCTGTTCTTGAGACTCTGCCAGCCAAATTCCTTTTAGATCGATTCATAGGTGGCTTAAAAGAAGAAATCAGGTACGATGTAATGACTTCAAGGCCCCATGATTTTAGGGAGGCAGTATCCCTAGCAAAAATGTATGAGACAAAGTACCTCTTATCCAAGAAACACACCAAGAACTCTTCATTTCATCACCCATCATCCAAGAACACTACACACTCCCAACCTGCTACCAACAATAATCCTGCTCCTCAAATTAATAAAACTCAACCAGACCATGCTTCTTCAGATATGAAAGAAGACCCTCCAGAGGCTCAAGCTAAAAGAAGAGGATTAACACCAAGCTAAATTGTTGAAATGAGAAAGCAAGGACTATGCTACAGATGCAAGGAAAAATGGACTCCAGAGCATAAATGCAAGGGCCCTAATGTGTATGTTATGGAAGGAATAATGCCCCTGAATGAAGAAGAAGAAGGTGATACTGATTTGGAAGCCTCAGACACCATTAACCATGAAACCCTATCTATTACTCTCCAAGCACTGTGTGGAATACCTGCCTTGTCCACTATCAAGGTTCAAGGACACATCAAGGGTAAGACAGTGCAAGTGTTGATAGATTCTGGGTCAACACATAGCTTTATTAATGAAAAATTGGCTAGGAAATTGGGGCTAAAGGTTGATGAAACTAGGGTGTTTGAAGTAACAGTGGCCAATGGAGAGAAGTTGAAAAATTCTGGCATGTGTAAAGAAGTTGTCCTTACCTGCCAAGGGTGCGACATGCCAGTAGATTTATTACTATTTCCCCTTGAAGGATGTCAAATCATTTTGGGTGCTCAATGGATGAAGGGGTTGGGTGAAGTTACACTCAATTTAGAAAAATTACAAGTAAGATTTCAATACAAGGGGAAGGAGTATACCTGGCAGGGAATGAGGCAAGATGAAATGAAAATTGTTGATAAAAGGAAGTTCAATAAAGAGAGTAATAGTGGTCAGATGACCATGATGATATGTCTACAGACCATCACTGTAGAGAGCCATACAGAAACCATCACTTCAGAAATTCCTCTTGAAATACAAGAAACCCTAAATGCCTTTCCATCCATCACTGAACCTATATTAACCCTACCACCGCCAAGGCTCCATGATCATAAAATACCCCTCTTACCACAGTCAAAACCTGTCTGCTTGAAACCCTATAGGCACTCCTATCATATTAAAAATGAACTGGAGAAAATTGTCAAAGACTTGCTTGAAACTGGCATAATCAGACCTAGCAACAGTCCTTACTCTTCCCCGGTGGTGATGGTAAGGAAAAAAGATGGTACATGGAGAATGTGCATTGATTATAGGGCTTTAAATTCCCAAACTATTAAAGACAAGTTTCCAATACCATTGATCGAAGATCTCTTTGATGAGTTGCATGGCTCACAGTTCTTTTCAAAGCTTGACCTAACTTCCGGATACCATCAAATCAGAATGAGTGAAAATGATATCTACAAAACAGCTTTTAAAACTCATGAAGGCCACTATGAGTTTGTTGTAATGCCCTTTGGTCTTGCAAATGCCCCTTCCACTTTCCAATCTCTCATGAATGAGATCTTTAAACCCCGTCTGAGAAAATTTATTCTTGTTTTCTTTGATGATATTTTAATCTACAGTCAGTCATGGAGTGATCACCTTGAACAATTAAGGATTACATTCCAAATTCTAGATGAACATCAACTTAAAATTAAACTTTCTAAATGTCATTTTGCTAAAACCTCTTTGCAGTATTTAGGTCACATCATTTCAAGGGATGGAGTTGCTACAGACCCTAGCAAGATTGAAGCAGTCATGAATTGGCCTGTTCCTAGAGACTTGAAAGCATTGAGAGGGTTCTTAGGCCTTACTGGGTACTACCGAAGATTCATCAAAGGCTATGGAATCATTGCAAAGCCCCTCACCAACTTGCTAAAGAAGGATTCCTTCAAATGGAGTGAAACAGCCACACAATCATTTAACCAATTGAAGGAGTGTCTCATTAATCCTCCAGTTCTCGTCCTACCTGACTTTAATATGCCATTCACGTTAGAATGTGATGCGTGTGGAAGTGGTGTTGGTGCAGTACTCACTCAAGGTGGAAGGCCAATAGCATACTTGAGCAAGGCATTGCATGGGAGGAATTTGGGGTTATCAACATATGAAAAGGAGTTGTTGGCAATCATAATTGCAACCAGAAGATGGGGCCAGTATTTGCTAGGAAGAAAATTTATCATTAAGACCGATCACCAGAGCCTCAAGCACCTGCTTACTCAAAGATTAACCACTGGGTTACAACACAAGTGGATGGCCAGACTACATGGCTTTGACTATAGTGTTGAGTACAAGAGTGGCAAGGACAATACAGTGGCGGATTCATTGTCCAGAAGGGATAATGAAGGGGTAGATGATGCACAAGTTCAGGAGATCACCTCAGTACAGACCCCATGGTTTGATGAATTAAAGAAGGCTCTGCATGAATCTACATGGTACAGTGAGCAATTGCAGAAAGTTAAAGAAAATAGAATGCCAGAAAAATATAAGGCCATAGAGGATTTGATTTATTACAAAGGGAAAATTTTCATTGATCACCACCTCTCCTCCCTTATTCAGATTTTAATAGCAGAGCATCACTCAACTCCACTAGGTGGCCATACTGGAATTAAGGCAACAGTTGTCAAATTAAAACAGGTCTTTTATTGGAAAAAAATGAAGCATCATGTAGAACAGTTTGTCAAGGCTTGTGAGGAATGTCAGCGCAATAAGCATGAGAATGTGAAATATCCGGGTTTACTTCAGCCTCTACCAGTGCCAGAAAGGATTTGGACAGACTTATCTATGGATTTCATAACTTGCCTCCCTAAAAGCCAGAAACATACAGTAATTTTTATAGTTGTTGATCGGTTAAGTAAGTATGCGCATTTTTTCCACTCATTCACCCTTATACTGCAAAGGAAGTGGCACTTGTATTTTTTCAGGGTGTATTTAAATTACATGGTTTGCCTAGAACCATTGTAAGTGACAGGGACTCCATATTCATGAGTAGTTTTTGGCAAGAGGTGTTCAGGTTACAAGGGAGTACACTAAAGTATAGTACAGCCTATCACCCCCAGAGTGATGGCCAAACTGAAGTGGTGAATAAAATACTGGAGTGTTACCTTAGATGTTTTGTCTGTCATAAGCCAAGTGAATGGTCACAATGGCTAGCTGTAGCAGAATATTGGTATAATACCAATTGGAAGACATCCACAACACAACTCCATATAATGTTGTGTATGGTATTGACCCCCCTACATTACTTTCATATGTACCCGGCACAGCAAAAGTAGAGCAGGTGGAAGAACATTTGTACACCAGGGATATTATGATTTAGTTTTTAAAGGACAGCTTGAAAAAGGCACAGGAAAGAATGAAAAGATTTGCTGATCAAAGAAGGACTGAAAGAGTTTTGGAAGTAAATGACTGGGTATTTTTAAAATTGCAACCATATAGACAGATCACTGCTAGGAATCAGAAAACCCACAAGTTATCTCCAAAGTTTTATGGACCCTATAAGGTCATTGAAAGGATTGGTGAAGTAGCATATAAATTGCAGTTGCCTCCAAATGCAAAAATTCATCCAGTCTTCCATGTGTCACAGTTAAAGAAGAAGGTCGGTGATAAGGTGATTATACAGCATGATGATCCCAGTTTCACTGAAGAAATTGTTGAACAACCCGAGCAGATCTTAGATAGAAGGATCATACCCCGGAATAATGAGCCTGTAGTACAAATTTTGGTGAAATGGAAGGACAAACCAGTAGAGGAGGCAACATGGGAAGACTATTGGCCAATCATTAAGAGGTTCCCTACCTTGGATCTTGAGGCAAGATCCATTTTTAAAGGGGAGAGGGATTGTAACAGTTCAAATAGCCTTGCTGTTGATAAAAAGAAAACAGAGTGTACAAATAACAGTGCAAATGAAGTTTTTGGGTTATTCAGACCAGAGTTCGTCGGAGAAGAAGGCTCAGAGCCACCAAGGAAGTTGCTGCAGGGTGAGGAGGGGTTGTTGAAATCATTGCATCATGATGACTAGCCATGAGGTGAAAGAAAGGGAAGTGTATCAGTGTGTGCACGTTTTCATGCACAATAGTGATACATGGTTATTCACGTTGTATTAGGGTCTGGCTTAATGATTTGTACTCTTGCCATGTTGAATAATTGTTTGGCTAAGAGTTGTCAATGTAGTAGTCTGAATTGGACCTTGAGATAATTGATTTTGGGCTCGGCCTGTTAAGGCTTAATGACTGTATAAATAGGTATGCTTTGTAACAGAGAAGTAGGAATGAAAATTTGATCAATTTGTGCAATTCTTATCCTTTTTATAGTTCATAGCTGTTATTGCCTTCAGTAGATTACCTTACATTGTTTTCCAGTAGCATAGTGTTCATTTAGATCGTTTAATATTAGTTAGTTTAGATAGAATTAGTGTAATCTTTTTCTTGTGTAGAATTTAATTGTTCAGAACTTGATCACTTTACTGCTGTCTTTAGATCAATTTGTTATCTTGATTCATATTGATTCCAGTCATGCATTCGATCTGTTCATCAACCATTAAAAATTCAGGTCCACTTGTTCTTGATCCCAAATGTTAGGGTTTCCCAACAATTCTACAAACACATTCACAAATCCCGATTTCACCACATCTTCTTTATAAATCTGCATCTATTCATCCACAAATCACCAGTAATACTCAATCGAATTTCCCAAATCACTCCTAACTCAAACCCTAGCGTGCCCTCTGATAATTCCACAAGTGTTCGATTAAATTCCTCTGTACAAATTACTTCACAAATCCATGGCTCACCAGCAAAACCCCATTGACCATGCCAACCCGGTTCATAACAGAGAATCCAAAACATACCCAGATCATCAACGAAATAAAGAGGAGAACAAACCTGAAACAACTTATTTCACCCCAAACTAAAAGTATTATTTGAAAAATCCAGTGATGGCGGCGGCCCCCACTAGGCCTACACTAGGTACGCCTCTGACTAAGGTGTTTTTCAATAAAAATTCACATGCACATGAACATATTAACTAAACGTATTGTACGCGTTCGAAGTGGGACACAAGACATGAATGAAAAATGAGACAAGTGGCAGTTCTGTTACCTGAGAAGTCATCTTAAGTAATTAGATTTATGTTATTTTGAGGGATGATTCTTTTGTTGACAGGTCATATGAACTCAGTTTCGGTCAGTTCATTGAAGTTTTTATGTCTTTTACCCTAATTTCATCTTTCAACGGTGAAAAAAATAAAAACCGATTCAAAATGTATGGGAACAACGATAAAAGTAGTTGGGATCCTGTAGCTAAATATTTCATTATGCTGCTTAAATTGCTAAACATCAAAGTTTCGAGCACTTGGACATTAGTTCCATGATAATCATATTTAAATTGTTCGTATTTACGTCAAAACCCAACACGCCCTGCAAGCCAACACACACTGGAAACAAAACCAGCCCAGCAAACACAATCACTTCGGCTCACAAACTCTAACCCAAAACAAAATAATGTAAATATAATTAGACTGTTTGTCACCATGTCTAAGAAAACAGTTTTACATATTATATGAAATATAATTTACCTATTTATAAAGTTCAAATTAGATTTAAAAAAAAAAGATCTAGGTAGTTGAATTAAGTATTGAAATATCATTAAAAACTACCATAATGGTGCTAAAAATAATATCATTTTGAGAAAACTGTAGGAATACTTATCAAAATAACATATGACAAACAATTCACACTTAAATAATGATGCAAAGCTATTCCAGCGTAAGATTCTACATCACATATGTTGAAGTACGCGATACTATGTATTACATTAAAGAGGGTGAAGATAGCTTTGAGTTGGAGAAGACCGTTCGCAAATCAGAACTCGTATGCGAAAGTTTGAGCTGAGAAAGGTGCATGGTTTCAGCTGGCTGGTGCGACAGACGTCTATCGTGAGATACGACAGACGTTTTGAGTCATCAGGGAAATTTTCCCAAGAGTTCCT